>JBBPTD010000982.1:0-14262 GCA_038093895.1 Boletus aff. mottiae
GTTACTACTTATAGTCTAGCACAGCATGGTCTGTGCACGGTCTCTCTTAGTATATATAGTCGTACTTATAGTAGTATAGACCTTAGTCTATTTCTCCTGTTGTTTTCCCGATCTCCTCTAGAAGGCTACAGCCTTACTTCTGTTGATTCCCTAGTTCCTCCCTTGAGGCCTAACAAGCCTAATAGATCCCCATAGACAACAGTATAGTCTCCAGCAAGCGCTTATAGGACTACTCGACCCTCGTCAGGACCTCGGTCGTTACACCATTCTTGTGCACATGATGAGCAGTGTTGTGAAGATTCCCAACTGAGAGATACAGTGGGTAGTAGTCATGTTGACCAGTTGCAATGGAAACTGTGGTCTTGTTAGAGCCAAGAATAATAGGTACCAGCATAGCACCATACATTGCGGGGTCTTCAGCAATGATGTTCTATGGTAAAGTTAGTGATGACAGTGTGTATCAGAGACAATATTGACTTACAGCCTCCTCCCATGCCCAGTCCCCTGACAAAATCTTGCCAGTGATGATCATTGGAGGCTGTCTCGAACTCTCAAAATGGTGTGAGATCCATCAGGCAAGTGAAGCCCAGGTTGTCAATGATCTGACCAATGACGCTCTCCAGATCATGCATCCACATGTCGTATACATCATCCATCCATGGTAATGGATGATCTGGGCGTTCACCACTGTACTTGACCCTGAAATTCTCCCATGCAATGTTCCCAACTCGTGTGCAGTCAATGAGATTGTACAAGTCAGAGCAATTGCTGAACGGAGGCTGGCCACCATTCAGATGCATGTATGTGGTGAAAATATCAAGAAGCTTGTTTACATGGGTTGCTGACATCTGAATCTGTGTATACAGAAGATCAGCAAGCTTAAATTCCACATGGTTACCAAAAGGGCTCCAATTGTCCAAAGCTTTTTCGGAGTAAGGTTGAGGGGGGGTTCCATCAGGCAGGAAGTTACCACTCAAGTCACAAGGTTGAGCTACAAGAATGTATTAGATTGCAATGACGAAGGACAATGCAAAAATACCTATGAGGTGTGGATGATAGTTACAATAGACCTTCCCACCTGGTCCATGCCATCATGACTCCAAGTCAACCTCCTCAGTGTCAGCACCAGCAGGAGGGGAGCCAGGCTCAGTGCCGCTTGGTTCATTTGAGTAGCATGAATTGTCCACCTGGTCGGCAGATGGGTTTGGACTAGAAATGGACCTTAAAGGAACCGGCTGTTGAAGAATGGGATGAAACCAGTTGATATGCTGTGTAAGGCCGGCCTTGTTCCTGAACCAATGTTTACACCCGGGATACTGGCAGAGTATACGAATTGGGGCATTGAAACGACAACTGTTCCAAGGAAAGGGGGTGGATGTGGAGGAGAGCAAGAGGATTTGGAGAGAAGGAAATACAAGGAACAACTGACAGCGACACTGAGGGCTGACTGAATGTTGACACTGCCTGCTGCGATAAGCCTCAGCATCAGGTTCACAAAGCAGGGTTGCAGCCTAGAGTTCAAACTTGAAAAAAAAGCATCTGGTACCTAGGATCGTATGCGGTTAGAATACCAGGTGGAGATACTGAACAGGACATACTTAAGGGAGGGCATTGTCAAACCCAAAAATTTACTCACTTTACCCCCAACTTCCTCCCTCTGTCTGTCCAACTCACTAGTCCTTCATTCAGTCCTTCATTATGCAAGCTTCTACTACCAAACCCAACTCTTCCCAGTGCACTCGGGCAGGAAATGTCAGCAAGCATCCTGGCCAGCCAGATATGCCAGCCAAGCGATGAACACCTGCACAGAAACAGGCTGATGACGCACACCTGTTGGATCATGAGTCCATGAAGAATGTGAGTGCTTTGCTCACCTTAGCTAATATGCCTCTGTAGAGGAAGCAATGGAAACTTCGCAGACTGCGAAGCACACCGCGGCAGCGAAAAGGAGTGTGCATCCAAGCACAAAGAAGTCTATCAAGGATGGTGCCAGTGCTGCAAACATCCCAGCCAGTAAGCCGCATTTAGTACCTGCCACAGGTATAATGTTCTAACACCTAGCTTACCTCGACGCTAATGAAGGCAACTGCCCTGCAAGCCAAAGTACCAGTGCAGGGCAACCCAAGAAGCCCAACAGACCAGGGATGCGAGAACTCCTGGCCACTGGAGAGGCTCGCCGTCTTTGAGCAACACAGCTTGTTGCTGTGGCGGCCAAGATTCACAGGATGGCACAGCCACAAGTCAAAGGGTGCAACTTCAAAGAGCCTATCCAGCCTTCATCGGCCAACATGTCAGTTTTTTGGACCCACTAATCAGCATGTTTATACTGACGGAGTCTACTTTTTTCTTCATCAATCTAATGTGCTCATCCCCCAGAGGTTGCAACCGCAAGGCTGAAGCCCTGTCAAAGGTGAATTAATGGATGTCACATGTGAAAAACACACAAACCCAATATGAGCCTGCCTTGCCCAACCTATCTGTTAGCACGGCGACATCAGTGCCACAATCAAGCATAGCCACTCAGAGCACTGGAGCCACAAGTGTCAACAATGAATACTGTGATGTTGCCATGGATGAAGAGCTTACCTATGGTGCTTTTGGTGAAGATGGCAATGATGCTGAAGAGCAACTTGAGGCAGAGATCGCTGGATGAGGAAGGCAGGTCAGTCCACATGCTACTGAATCTTGGTGTTCATACCCCTCACTTCATTTGCAGCAACTTGTGGAGTTCACTGAGGTGCCTGTGTGCTTGCTGGACCAGGCGGGGGTTCTGAAATGCAAGGGCTGTGAGGAAGATGACAGTGACCATGCCGCCAGTGACATTCTGGCCAATACCTTGGAAGACTACCTGTCAGGAGTTGACTCAGGACATGATACAGAGCCAGACGGCGAGACTATGGAAGATGGAGGAAATGAGGATTGCCACGTAAAATCCACCTCACTGACTGGGTGACGTCTCACAGCCGCTTCTCGCCTGACCAATTGGATATGCCCATGTCTTCACTCTAGACTGATAACTGATAAGCAAGTTTCCCTGTTTGCCACAGAGTTGTATCAATGTGCTTGAGCCACCACCCCCCAAGAAAGTCAAGAGTGTACGCACAAACAGGAAAGTCATGGAGATGCCGTCTAAGTCCACCACCAAGGCAGCAGCCCACTCAACAAGACCACTGCCTGCTACCTCTATCGCACCTCCTGCTGTGTCAAACTCAGGTCCCAGGCGTTTCACAAAAGGGAACCTTCCTGCAGAATTGCTAGTGGATAGTAAGTGGCAAAGGGTACTCATGCCAACTTTGTTGTTGTGGGCAGGGGGTACCAATGATGTGTGGTCCATATCACGACCTGCAATTGTCTATGCTTTGCCACTCATGATTGACAGCCATGAGGAACTGGACTCATCTACAATGGACCTCACTACCCAAGGTGCAATTGTGTCTGTGGTGAGTCGTGGCGATGTGTGGACCCAAATTGAACCTGACAGGCATGGCAGGCTTATCAACGACTATGCAACTGGCAGCACAATGTCGGGTCTACAGCAATGGCCATCATTATGAGCTTCTTGCAGTGTGCTGACAGTGACCATGAAATCAGGGACATGGCCAACATGTTGCTCAATGACTTCACCTTTCTCTACGAAGATCTGGATGCCAGTAGCCCGAAAAAAGCCTTCAAATCCAACTTCCTGTTGCA
This sequence comes from Boletus aff. mottiae, assembly GCA_038093895.1. Classification (NCBI taxonomy): domain Eukaryota; kingdom Fungi; phylum Basidiomycota; class Agaricomycetes; order Boletales; family Boletaceae; genus Boletus; species Boletus aff. mottiae. The sequence continues at coordinate 3,691 of JBBPTD010000982.1, forward strand.
GCTTCTCAATGCAGCGCATCTGCAGTGTGTCAATGGTGCAATAGCCAAGTCCTTTGTTACTAATGTCTTATCACCCCCATTGCAAAACTATTGTAGGATCATCAGTTTATGTGGGGTGGTGGTATGTTATACACCTGCTGAATAATAATCACATGACTAACAGGTTATGTCTAGCTTGAGCACACACTATGTCTAGCTTGAGCACACACTATGTATGGCTTCGGAGGGCCACATCACACACAAGATGATTGAAGCCCTGGAGGGGAAGATAGCTGCACCAAAGGTACCTGTCAAGGTGAATGAATAATCTGGAAAGGAAAGCAGTATGTCGTTTGTGTTCTCAGATCAGAACTGGGAGGTGGCCATGAGGAGTCTCACAGAAAGGGTGAAGAAGCACACTGCCAGCCAGATTACCGCGATTGTCAATGATGTGTCCAAGACACTCATGACCCTCGGTGCAGGACCTGGCAAGCATGAAACATCTGAGTCATCGTCGACCATAAACATGCAGGGCAACCAGTATGTGGATATCTGTGAGTCTGACCATTTTACAGTACCATAGCTAATAGATTGTTTGTAGAAACGTGATTTTCCACTTCATGCTCTCCCAGGGCTCTCTGTCTGTCCAGTCACTCATCCGCTATCTCATTTTGGCTACTTCATGGGTGGTTCAGACTCAATACCCTTGGCTTCCGTGTATTTCTCCCTTTGCTCAATCAGACTCTCTTTTCGGCCACTAGTATGCACCAGCTCATTTTGGCATTGATACCCCTTGGCCATATATCCCCCCCCTTCCTTATGACAGATGGACTACTTTCGCAACTCTCTTTTACCACTACTTTCTCGTTTACTTACAGTATAACAGCTGGTGTGTTGAGGCGTTGTACTTAATCTATCACTTGTTTTGTTGCTTATAATTCATCAAATTGCACTTATGGATGGTTTCACTCATGTGCAATGACAAGCTAGATAAAAGTGGTGTCCAGTAATGGAACCTACTGGAAAAAGTGCACATTTACTTGGTACACTTTTCACTTGATCCTGCTTAATTGACATGATAAGTAGTTATAAGTAGGCTTAAGTAATGTGTTAGTTTGCTGATGAAGCGGCAGTCTTTAGGTCTGGTTTAAAGTGTGGACAATATGAGAAAAGAGAAGATGATCTTTAGAATACCATACTTACCAGGGCAGAATTTGTAATATTTGCTATGAAAAATATGTTTGTGAAAAGTTGGAATATCAATGTGCATATAGGCTGACTCGCACCCTTGGCACTAGTTCTGAGATTCTCCCACGACCTTTAGGGGGGGATCCTTGTAGAAAGCAAAGCTACCTGAAAGAGGGTCCATCTGCCCAGGAATCACACCAAATTCCAAAAATGGCATGTCGTCTTTGCATACAATGTAGCATTCTGGCGTGTTCCCACAGCCTAATATCATACTTGCCAAGTGAATTATCTGACATTTCACAAACTGCCTCAAGACCCTCATGCAACCCTCTTCAAGACCCTCTTCTTCAAGTCGCCACTGGAACTGTGTATGCAGGTCAGGTCCATGTTGCCATGCCCCCACTCATTGCACAACCCTTGCGAAACTATCACAATATGTCAAGAATGCAGAGGTATTGGGCACAGTGTACAATGATATGTTTTTGGCACAATTTTTTTATTGATACCATACTACAAGATACTATCTGAGCCTACCATATGAGATGACATGCACATATAATATGAGTAGCAGACACAAGAATGAAAAGACCAATTTGACATGATTAAGCAGATCTTTTGTCACTTCCCACCTTATGTTTCAGTGCTGTGTATGCCTGCTGCAGTCACTTGCTCGGCAGCAAGTGCAGATGGATTCACCATCATCAGCAAAAACATAAGTGGCTGTACAGATCTGGGCAACCAGTTACAGTTGTCATAGTGTCACAGCAACCTGTGCAGATTACATAGAGCATGGAGTAATTATAATTACAAATGACAGTCAGACTTTTGGCACAAATAAAAATTGCAGTGTGTAGATAGACCCATTGGGATGTCCCAGTATAAATTTCTAAGAAAACAGTGGTCAGAATAACTTGTTATATATAATATGGTGACTAGGGAAGGGTTATAATCTAGGTTGACAAAATAAAATACAGTTGCATTCCTGATGGTCATACCACACTCATATGATGTTGTAAACACTGGGAAATACATTTTGGAGCAGTGGTGTACATCACTGATTTAATTGACCATAGTGTGTGGTGACCAAAAAGGTAATAATCTAAGTCGACCAAAGAATTAACAGGGGCATTTCTAATGGTCATACCATACTTCTATGATGTTGTGGACACTGGGGAAACACCATTCGGAGCAATGATGTACATCCCTGATTTAATTGATCATGGTATATGGTAACCAAGGAGGTAATAATCTAAGTTGACAAAAGAATTTACAGGGGCATTCCTGAGGGTCATATCATACTCTTATAATGTTGTGGACACTAGGGAAACACAATTCAGAGCAGTGGTGTACACACCTGATTTAATTGATCATGATATATGGTGACTAAGGAGGTAATAATCTAAGTCAACCAAAGAATTTATAGAGGCATTTCTGATGGTCATACTACACTTATATGATGTTGTGGATACTGGGGAAACACAATTCAGAGCAGTGGTGTACACACCTGATTTAATTGATTATGATGAATAATGACCAAGGAAATAATAATCTAAGTCAACCAAAGAATTTATAAAGGCATTCCTCGTGGTCATACTACACTCATATGATGTTGTGGATACTGGGGAAACATAATTTGGAGCAGTGGTGTACATCCCTGATTTAATTGATCATGGTATATGGTGATCAAGGAGGTAATAATCTTAGTCGACCAAAGAATTTATAGAGGCATTCCTTGTAGTCATACTACACTCATATGATGTTGTAAACACTGGGGAAACACAATCCGGAGCAGTGGTGTACACCCCTGATTTAATTGATCATGATATATGATGACCAGAGGGAAAATAATCTAGGACAATCAAAAAAATTAAAGGGGTATTCCTGATGGTCATATCACACTCCTATGATGTTGTAGACATTGGGAAATACAATCTGGAGCAATGATATCCACCCCTGATTTAATTGACAATCAACTGGATAGTATCTCAGGGTCATTCCTAGTGGTCAATTTTGTATACATTTGGAAAACTGGTGTCACATAAAGATGATCTGATTGATATACATTCAGTTGTCATCGTCAGATGACTCCTGTCCCTCATCCTTGTCCTCATCCTCTCTTTCCTTATCCTCCTCTCTTTCCTCCTTCCCTTCCTCATTCTCATTCTCATCCTTATCCTTATCCTCTCTTTGCTCATCCTCCTTTGTTCCCTCATCCTCAGTTTCTTCTTGCACCTTCCCTTTCAGTGTACCTTGCTTATCTTCCTTTTCTTGCTCTTGTAGACCTGCTTCTGGCTGCTTTGTTGGGGGCTTGTGAACATTTTTTGATTTTATTGATTTTCTCTGTCTCTTCACTTTCAACCTTTTCCTCTCAAGTGTCAATATCTTGTTGGCCAGAACTTTTTCATATTCAGCATGCTCCAAGAGATCCATTTGTAGCTGGTTTCATGGCTTCAGAACACACATTGTTTTCTTTCTAGCCAGTTTCCTTTCCTTTTCCTTGGATATGCCTTTGATCTTGTAGAACTTTGAATTTGTTATCAACACCACTTTGTTGTCCTCCAATCTCCATGTCTTTCCAGGTATCTTTGAGCTTCCTTTCACTGCTTCTGGAAGTGTTTGGACCTTGGATTATCACCCAAGTGCCAGACCACCTGGTGAAGAGATGAATGTTAGTAGGAAGGTGATGAGGAAGAGTCTGATGTTGGAGATGGCGATCTTGATTCCAATGTGTCGACCAATGTTTTATCCGACAATGGCTCTGAAGATGACAAAGAGCCCAATTTACCATCCAATGTGTGGCACATGCAAGAAATGATTAACAAACTCGATCATATACTCAAACTGATATTTGATCACTTCAATTTGTTACACTATGTCACTGAAACATCCACTGTATCTTCCTCCACCACTCACTCAGATAGTCCGTTTTCACCGCTAGATACTTCCCAGTCACTTTCCCTGGAATCTAGGCACGCAATGCATGCTACTCAATTCCATACCCTCTTGGCCATATTCAATCACGCCATCATTCATACCTTCAAATCCCACTATACCCAATTCCTTTTCTTTTGGTATTCTTCCCTTGACCCAGAATTTAGTGACCTTTTCCAAGGTCTACTTGTTGAGAAGGCACTCATCAGACAAGATGTACCCATCATGACCCATGCCACTGCAGCAAGCTACATTGCCTTCTTTGTCGGCCATGCCCAGTTCATCGATTGTGAAGGTGCACGCAGAATGGTGACTGTCTTGTGCACATTTTTGCAAAATCACTTGGATGTATTTGATAAAATCATACAGGCAGGGCAAGAACTCCCAAGTTTAGTGCATCACAGCATATTTTACGCCATTGTGCAAGCCATATTTCTTATTTTTTGTTTCTGGTGAAAAGATCTCCAAGAAGAGTTTGATGAGGTGGAGGCGTACCCAGGGAGGAAGAAGTGGATGAACGAGCTGGACGTGCAATGGGTGATCACCTCTCCTTTGAACCCTTTAAAGGTCCATTCTTCCAATGACCATGTCCTTCATCCTTTCTCATCTTTCTCACACCTCACACATGGATATCAGGTCTGCTCGCCCAACATTGTGATGCAATTTGTGTGCGTCGCACAACCAACCAACTTTGTGTACTGCCATTCCATCATCAAAGCCAATCAGTGCTCCAAATACAATCCCAGCCCAGGATCACTCCCACTGTTACCTCACAGCAGTGGGGAAGAGCTCATATCTGTGGAGTTGCACACATTTTTCCCTTTTGATCCATACAGGCTGCCATGCTTGGGGTCATACATATATACAAGGGGTGTATTGAGAGTGGTCGTCAGTTGCAATCAAAGGTGATGAGGAGAGTGATGAAGAGGAGGATGGAGAGGATGTGGATGTGGATAAGGGTGATGGAGAGTCTGATCATATTGGCATGCTTTCAGTGAACCCGAATGATGGTGGATTGGGCTCTGGTGGACTTCAAATACCCAGGGCTGCCCAGGGGTCCAGTTCAGATGCAGATGGCTTGGGAGAATCATTTGGTGGCATGAGTATCAGTCCCACACAGCTGAGATCTGGCATCATGGCCTTGTAGGCATTGTGAGATGGGTGCTACTATGCTTGGGTGTCACATATATATGCATAATTGAATATGAAGCATGGACTAGTAAGATACTAGTAAACAATAACCAAAAAAAAAATAGAACCAAACATCATGCATCATGACCGAATCATAACAGGAATCTGCGCAAACTCTGACAGCCCATTCATGGCATCATCCGCCATGGTCAATGAAGATGACACTCTCATCCCTGACCATGAACACTCCATGACAGATGCCCAATCCCAGCTATGCCATTCCTCCCCAGATGGTGGTGGCGATGCGGCAAGCACAAACATAAACTCAGATAGATCAGATAGCTGGATAAAATGAAAGGTGTTCTTTCCTGGCTGCACACACAACGTGATGTCCAGTGGATCTGACTCCTGCATACCATCAATGCGGGTCAGCATGTGGGTTCGTCATCTGAGGTGTGGCACTGATAGTCTCCTACAAGGGTCAAACATACAAAAACAGTTCATGCAGGTCTTACATAGTATTGTATATGGATGTATAGGTATGTTTTACAGTGGCATTTTTTGTGATGAATGTGAATGGAATGTAAATGAAATGAGAATGAAACAGAGTGTATACACAGACAGTCAGAACAAGAAGGAATGAGGTAAACAGGAATACAGGAATGAGATGGAAGAAAACCTAACAATGCTCATCATTTACTGTGTCCTAGGGGCCTGATTCAATTCTGATCAGCTGGATTCTATACCTCAGAGCCACTCTGAGATGCTGTAGGGGGTCTAGACTCAAGTTTTAGATATGAACACACCCTTAGTAACAATATATGAATGAACCAGCTTACCTGGAACCCCCTGTAAACAGACTAAGTATATTAAATAGGCATTTAAAAAATCTGACTTGAGACGATTCCATTCGAACCACCCCATGTTCCACTTTGGGTTGGTAAGCTGCTCTGACACCTCCCCAAGGTCACATCGAAGATCACTTCTAAGATCGCTTCTGAACTTCTCATACCAATGGTGCTCTCAGGCAGGTGCTGTGGCCAAGTTTGTTGAAAGGACACGTACTTATAGTCACATGACCTTATATTAAGTAAGCATTACAAAGCGTATTTAAGACTCGACTGAGTCTGAATAAAAGATATCTCTCTTGACCAGCAACCGCTATCATCTCTGAGAACCCGACCCTCTCCAAGGGAAGTATCCCTAGAGTAGATTCCTTAGTAGCCCGTGCAGCAATGCCGGCTACTAGCTATTGCAACAGGTTATGAGCCCCGCAGCTCTGAAAATGTGGTGAACTGCTTGTCATCTGCTCATGGGTGAAACCCTTGAACATAGGCCGTTCTGTGTGGAAACACCAAATGCTCTTCGATGCAGAACGCTCAAGAGCAGCAGTCATCAGACTCTGAATGTAGGGGGTCGCTATGACCCTACATTCTGAGAGCTCTGACTGTTCAGCGATGCGAACGTCCTTCTCGCTCCCTTCACTGGTTTATGCTGACACGTTATTCTTTCAGAACCTACAAACAATGTCTTCTACCCTCAACTCTCTTCCCAGACTCAGTGGCACCAACTACAAACGTTAGGCCCAGGATATGGAAGCATACCTTCACGCTATCGGGGTATGGAACAAATCCATGACCAAGACGCGTCCTGCCGTGGCCACAGCCGGAGCTGCCCTCACTCCCACTGAGGAAGAAGCCCAGGATAAGTGGGACGAGAACGATGATTGGGCCCTCGGCTCTATTCGTCTTCGTCTCAACCCCTCCATCGCTGGCAACTTCGCCGCCCATTCCATGTCGAAAGACCTCTGGGATGCCATAAAGGCAAAGTACGAAGCAGCCTCTCTCGCTTCCGCCTACACTGAGTGGAAGATCATGCTCAGGATTACCTTCCCCAACAACAACCACCCTGGCCCAGCTTTCTCCAAGCTGAACGCCAGCTTCGCCCAGCTGGAACAACTCCAACACAAAGTGCCTGACAACCTCAAGGCACTTATCACCTTCGCCAAGCTCCCCAAGTATGCAGAGACCCTCCATCAGCAGCTCAACGCTGCCATCGATGCCGACCCCACCAAGACCAAGGTCTTGACTATGGTGGAGCTGGAGACAGTTCTCACCGCTGCTTGGCAGCACTCCCTCACCCGCTGGCCTCCACCTTGTGCCCAGGCCAACAAGGTTTCCAACATAAAGCGCCAACAAGGCGACCCCTCCTTCAAGAAACAGCAGGAGACCTCGTCCAAGAAAAAGGATGAGGAGAAGAAGGATAAGGGAAAGAAGCGCAAGGATTGTGCGACCACCACTGCCGAGTCATCCTCTGCCTTGTTCGCTTTCGCGAACATGCTCCAGGAGCCTGTGGTTTTCAGCCCAGCCTCCACCGACTTCACTGAGCCTGCTCAGGACCCCCGCGCTCTTGCGCACACTCCTGGCGCCGCCCACTACGGGCCCCCTGCCTTCCCTCAGGTCCAAGAGGCCATCTCCCTTGCTTGCCGCATTGGGAAGATCCCCACCGCTCAGGTTGTTTGCACCCTCAAGCCCATTGTCAAACACTGCCGCCGTGTTCATGTGCGGCAACACTCTGCCTTCAACAAGGATGGTGCCTTTGGCACTAGAACCATCCCCCCCAGCCATGCTGGCCCCTCAACGCCCTCTCTTATAGAGTGCATAGAGCCCTCCCGGATCATCAAGATTCTCCCCGATTCGGATGACGAAGACATGGTCACTTTTGACTGTGATGACTCGGTCAGCCTTGGCGGGGAAATGGAGGTGGATGATTATGTTGAGCGATTCTTTGAGGAGAGCTCCCATTGGCAAGTCCCTCTCTTCCTTTGTCCATCTCTAGCAGGCACTGACGCGCAGTTCTTATCGCCTCAGATAGTATATAATTTGTATGCACCTGTAGTAGATAGTAGTGCAAATGCAACTACTGCTCCTTCCTTCTCCTTGTGTGACCACTGTAAAAAGCAGAAAATAACTAAGAGTAAAGGAAAGGAAAGAGAACATGACAACACCCTACCCAATGACATGTGGCTCCTTGATTCAGGAGCATCATCACATTACACCAACGATCTAAGTGATCTGGTTGAGTACACGCCATTCTCAACACCAACCTACTCCCAAACGGCAAATGGTCATGCATTAATAAAAGGAAAAGGTACAGCAATTATTTGCTTCCAAGGTAGACTTGTGTGGCTATCGCCAGTCATTTACATGCCATCATGCACAATAAAGCTCATATCCATGGGTACCTTGTTAACCGACTCCTGCATGACACTACAGACCTCACCTGGTCATATCAATATATTTGATAAATGCACCAAGTAACTGGTATTAGGTTTCCACTCCCATGGTGACACAATGTACTGGATGCGTGCCCCCACTGTTCGTCCTCAGGCTGACTTATCATCAATGACCTCTGTGGATTATGAACGCCTCCACCGCTGATTAGGCCACCCCTCGCGTGACGTGCTCTGCGCTGCAAAGAAGCACATAAAGGACTTCCCGGATGTTGATATTCCATCCACCGTCCCCATATGCTCTGGTTGTGAGCTTGGTAAACAACCAAACCGTACTTTTCCTCATAGTGAGAAGTGCGCAAGCACTCCCTTTGAGTTAATTCATTCTGACCTCAAATCATTTGAAATCGAATTGTACCACAAGTACAAGTATGCGGTCGTCTTTTATGATGACTACACCTCCATGGCTTGGCTGGTCCTAATTAAAACTAAAGATCAAACGCTCAAAGCGACCAAGCAATTCCATGCCTATGTGCGTACTCAGTTCAATGCTGTGGTAAAACACTGGTGCTCTGATGCAGGGGGAGAATATACCTCCAAAGCTTTCACTGAGTACATGCGCAACAATGGCATACACATACAACAATCTGCCCCCTATGCTCACCAGCAGAACAGACGCGCGGAATGCCTAATCCATACTATTATGGATAAAGCACAACCCATGTGACTGCAAGCTTGCCTGCCCGATTCATATTGGGAGTTCATGGTACTACATGCACTTCATGTGTATAATCGCACCCCATCTCATCGGCTCCAATGGAAAACGCCATCTGAGATGCTCACTGGTGAAAAGCCTACCTTCTCACACCTTCAGGTTTTTGGCTGTGGCGCATACATCCACTTACCAGTTGAGACTCGCAAAGGCAAATTTCAGCCTAAATTGCAACTGATGATCTACCTGGGTGTGTCCGCCAGTAGTGATTCAAACTACCGCTTCATGCGCCCTGACAACGCACTACACACATCAGCTCACACCATATTTGATGAGCACCTTTTTCCAAGGTGTTCAAAGGCTCAGCCACACTGGCCCGTTAACCACCTGCCGCGTTCTCACTCTCATGATGACGAGTCTTCAGATTCAGATTCTGAACCTTCAGACCAGGAGTCAGATGCGGAACTCGCTCCTCCTACCAACAATCGTCGCCCGGCCCCCAGGCCAAAAACTCCACCTCCAGCAGCACCTCCCAGGGCACCTACACCACCGCCGGCTCTGCCAGCACCTCCGGTTACCCCCCCTCGTCGTCCACCTCTGCCTCCACCTGCTCGGCCAGTATGCCCACAGCGAGAGTGCCATGCCCCCATCCGTCCCGGAAATATATATGGGGAGTGCCGCGAACCACTAAAGCAGCTTTGAGACATCGAACGCATTTCTGACTGGCGCAGACTCGTTGGAGAAGCACCTGCTGAACCTTTGGACTCACCTGTTGTCCCTGGAGGAATGCCTCCATCCCCGACTCCATCGGAAGATGACGTAGAGCGCATCACCAGGGAAGGGGGAGACACATTGGTTTCATACCTCTGCAGCCGTGCTTTTCCGCTGGAAATAGAACAGTCCAACGTGAACTACCATGAATGGACATACTGCGACATCCTCAAGTTACCACAAGAGGAACAAACCCTTTGGCGTAAAGCCTGCCATGATGAGTTACAAATACTCAAGGACCACAAGGTCTATGAAATTGTGGGTCGACCTGCAAACAGGAAGGTTATTAAAAACCGATGGGTCTTTGATGTAAAATCAGACGGTAGAAAGAAAGCCCAGCTCGTTGCCAAAGGCTTCTCCCAAGTAGAAGGGATTGACTTCGATCAAATATTCTCCCCCGTCATACGCTTTGAGACAGTGTGGTGCATGCCCACCCTCGCAGCAACAGAGAACTGGTACATCACAGGTCTCGACGTCCGATCCGCCTATTTATACGGCAAACTGGATGAAGAACTATACATGGACTTCCCTGAAGGCTTTATGCCCCCTCATCTCAAAGGGAAGGTCTTACGACTACTCCGCACCCTATACAGCCTTAAACAAGCCGGACTAGCTTGGTGGCGTGAGC
>JBBPTD010000983.1:0-14236 GCA_038093895.1 Boletus aff. mottiae
CCTAGTTTCTTGAGGCCTACAAGCCTAATAGACCATCTTCTCACAGAGACTTACTCATTGCAAGTGCCCTCTAGCTAGCAAAGCCATCACAACTACCAGTTGTTTATAGATTGAATAACTAGGTCATTACAGGTATAGTCTTTTTGGCTTGTAGCCGTGTAAGCTTTTTTGGCAAAGTCGATATGAAGACGCTTAGATATCTCAGTATTCAACCCATCAAGACTACCTAGATTTTTAATGGTGTCAGCATAATGCATAAGTGAGTGAAACTTTGAGATATTGAAGTGTTCACAGGAGCCAAGCTGGATGAATACGTCCTTGAGGTGGTGGAACTCATCATGTACATCTTGCAGAGCGGCCAGTGTCACATCCATATGTGACTGGTACTGTGCCAGGTAGACAAAGTCGATTAGGCAGGATGCCGTATGCAAGAAACAATGTTCTGCAATGACACCGACAAGGGCACCTAAGAAAACCTGTTCAAGTTGCTTGTGGTCAGAGGCTGTTCATTGCTTCACCATAGATATGCTGTTCTTAAAATGTCAGAGACCAGGAAAAACTGGCATGGCATGAAACTGCGCATCAAAGTTGTTCATATCAATGAGAGTGGTGCACCATTTTTTGAGGTGGTCCTTGATAAGGCCTTGATGGAGTTGGTGGAGAATATCGGATAAGATGGAAATGAAGATGTTGGTATAAGGGAGGTCCACCCAAAAGGGCAAGAAGACAGGCCATAGGCCCTCAGCAATGAACTCAGGTGGGTAGAGACCAGTGGCCTGTGCATGGAGTGTTTGTTTTGTTTGTGTTTGGTTGCAGTGTGGAAACTGAGTGTTTGTGCCTTGCTGACTCGCTGGCACCACACACTTGGGACAGTGGTTTTCAGCGCAGCTACCAAACACTGCTCAGGGTAATCCTCAATGTAGGCAGCAAGTATTGGGAAGATTCGACGAATGCCACCATTGGCACATACCATCTCAATGCCTTCTTGACCAGCAACCACGAGTGGATGAAGCAGCAATTTCATATAATAATGAAACAGGTGGTATCCAGTAACCGAACTGTCATTGAATGAGGTGAGTTTTGACACTGGTAGGTAGCCCAACAATACAGAGGTATGGGATGACAGCTCACGATGGACATCTTTTGATAGGTTGCCAATAGTCAAGTACACCGGCCACACTGTTTTATCGCCTTTGAACCAAGACAACTTGGTCTTGTCAGAAGCAAGGATTACCAGAGCAACTGTTGTGCCTGCTGGTAACCGCTCCTTAATGTTTGTCAGGTAAGTCTTAAATAAGTTACTAGAGAATCAAGATGGCTTACCTGTGTTTTCCACCACCAGTCCCCTATCCACATCTTGTCATATCGACAAGTCTGCCCCTCTTGATCTACATACACTTTCTCAGGTGTGTATGCCAGATTTCCTTCAAAAGCCAGGTTGCCTATCAATTCCTGAATACAGGCCACTGGATTGCACATCCAAAGCTCGAGTTCCTCTGACTCGTCATCTGGCACTGGCAGATTCTTGATACCATTGTTTTCAACAGATCCGACATCCCCGTAAACCTGAATAAGCCTACACAACCATTCCAGCCCAGTTGGCAGCTCATCAATCATCTTCAAGAACTTGTAGTTGCTGTGGTAGCTCAGCTGTGTTCAGTCCTTCATCTTTACAATGGTATGTTAGTAATCAAGAGACAATGGACTGGACACTGACAATAGATAGGTTTAAAATTTCCTGTGTCACATGCTGATTGACATTGTGGATCAGCCACTGTGCCAGCTCCCACTCCTTGCAGTGAGCAAATAGGGCATACATGCCTCTGCCTGAAGCATCTTGGACACTTGTCATACACTCAAATGGGGTTGCAGCTGTGCCGACAATGTTAGCGATAGGCTTCACTGCAAACTCTTTCGCAAAATGTGGAAAGGTGGGTTCTTCACTCCCCTTGTCTTCATCCAGGGCATGATGGTGTTGCTCAACTGCTTCTTGACCAAGTCCATTGCTAAGATGATCCCCCAGGAAAGGGAGATGCATATCATTCATATCGATATCATTGGGTATGAAAGGTAGGTGGATTTCTTGATCAGCATTGACCTCCATGTCATCAGAGGGTGCTCTCCTGGGAGCACATTGTGCTCACTGTGCCTTCGTAATCCTCTGTGAACAGCACTGCTCAGAGTGTGCTATATGACGGCACACCCCTTCAGCACTAGCAGAGGTCTGTCTGCAATGTTCACAAACATGATGCTGAAGACGGACAACCTTTCGCGCTATAGGTAGACAGTGATGTGGGACCCATCAACAACAGGGTTTCCACAACAATGGTCTGAGTCCTCTCTTGGACTCAGAAAAAAAACCTACTGTGTCCAATACTGCCCACTGTCCCTGCAGTGAATTACTTTTTTTTGAATCTATGTCACCCCGACTCCTGATTCTAGAACCCAAGTCAAGACCCTGCTGTTGTCTGCATATGGGAGCACCCTTTGTGTCTCCTTTTTAATACGTCAAGAAACTTTGCCCTCAGTCACTAGCAAAATACTTATATCCCAACAGCAATATTGGTCATGATGGCCCTGTGCTAGACCATTTGGTCTAACATCTCTGCTTTTTTCATCACCCGCTCGGCTGATCTCTTAGAGGTATATAAACAGGTCAGTGCTCATTGTTCAACCTCACCATGCTCCTTTCTTACCAATCCATTCACTCATTTACTATTCCGTTTACTACTTTTTAGTTCCCACCTTCGTTTATCACCAACCACTTCATCGGTAGACTATGCCCAAGGTACCTGAGGAGATCCCACTCTCACAGAGTATGGTAGACCATTTGTTGAGTGGGCGAGTTCATCATCCATCGACAAAGGTGCAGGCTAATCAAGGTAAGCAAAGACAACTCAACAATATTGTCTTAATTGTTAATCATCCAGAAGAGGATCTTGCCCAGGAAAAAGTTGCCCATCAGCAAGATGCCGTTGCTAAAGCAAAGAAATGTGAGGAGCAGATCCAAAAGCGTGACCAAGTGGCGAAAGCTGCTCAACAAGATCCTCTCAAGACGAAGCCCACTCAAGTGCAAGATGCTGGTGTCCATGTCCCCTCTATGGTGGATAAAGCGGTAGGCAATTAGTCGTCTCTTTCACATGTCGCTCATCTGGCATCTATTAATTTGTATCATGTGTGGCAGGGGGACTTGGTCAAATGGTGACCCATATGGACCTTGCTGCCACCCCAACTCTTATAGCACAGAAGGGTAATGTCCCTCCACGACCCAAAACTACAATGAATAATATGGTATGTGTCTGACATTCTTGTCATCCATATATCTAATGATTGGTAGCTGTCTCAGCCTCCCCCACATGTTTGCCTTGAAGAGCCTGAGTGACCTCTCAGGTTTGAGCAACTTGCCTTAAATGCCCCCAATCCAAACATATGCAAGAGAGTCCATGACCATAAACCAACTCCATTTCCTGAGAAGGACAAGTAAGTGCCATGCTCACATTCAACATATACTAACTACATCCCTGACCACAGAACTGGTGACTACGCCAATTTCCCCCCCCCTCAGTCAGCCTAGGAAGCATGTGAACCCTGAGCCAAGTCCATCTCCTGTGGAAGACAAGTAAGTGCCATGCTTACTTTTGACATGTACTAACTACATCCCTGACCAGTGACTACACTGATTTCCCCCCCCTCAGTCAGCCTAGGAAGCGTGTGAACTGTGAGTCAAGTCCATTTCCCAGGAAGGACAAGTACATAAGTGCCATGCTTACATTTGACATGTACTAACTACGTCTCCGACCAGTGACTATGCCAATTTTCCCCCCCTTAGTCAGCCTAGGAGGCGTGCATACCACTCTGATGTGCTACAGGGTGATGACAAAGAGTTTACTACAGCAGGCAAAACAGTCAAAAAGGATGCTGACCCTGTCATAGGTGATGGTAAAAGCCTAGCGGCTGATACTGCAGAGCTCAACACTAGCGACAAGATGGAAAAGTCTACTACTACTAACTCATTTCAAGATGGCAAGAAGTCAATGAATACTCAGCCCAAGACTGGTGACTACAATGCTGCTACTCAACACATCATTGACATCACTATTGAGCTTTATTATGCTCAGATGTTGACAGAGAACCCCTTTCCAGAGCCAGATGTCAAAGCTGAGTGGGCAATATGTGCCTGGGATGCTGCCTGCAAATTATATCAAAGCACGAAAGTCGAGCTGGACCAGAGTATCATGAAACTCGTAAGTATTGTACTTTTCGGCTACCCGGAAAATAACTCTGTAGATCACAGCATGAGGATCCCACTTGCACAGGCAATTCAAAATGAAAGTGTGCTTTGTCATCACCATCTCATACAGATTTGAGATGGACAATAAACTGACTGTTCAAGAGAACAACCGAATGCTTGCCACCGAGCTCAAGTACAAGTCGGTGTTTGCATGCCGCGTAAGTCCCTTATTTCAAAATGTGAATGTTCTAACCAGATATTGTAATGACCAAAGTCCTGATGAGGGTTGAGAAGTCCTATGAGCGCTTGCTGGAGTACTATGCTGTTGACAATGATGGTCTATTAGGCTTGTAGGCCTCAAGAGAAGACTAAGGGAAACAACAGGAGAAATAGACTAAGGTCTATACTACTTAGAGTATGACTATATATACTAAGAGAGACCATGCACAGACCATGCTGTGCTAGACTATAAGTAGTAACTAACCATGATACTGGGTACCATGAGGCATAGATAAGCACTGCCTAGATAAGAGGGATTAATGCTATTGGACGATAAGGGAAAGTGAGTCAAAGGGAAAAGCATGAGGTGAGCATGAGGATGACATGAGTACAACATGTGTTGCACAGCCAAGATAAGATCATGTGACCAGCATGTGACTAGAGTCTAGAGTGATCCATAATCACGTTGAAATGACCAGAACCCACCTAAGGGTCTAGTGTTTGTAGTCGCAAGAGTACTAAAGAGGATGTTCTGGGAAAACTCCAAGAGAACAAGACTAAGGAGTCTTGTACTACTTGGTTATAGTATTTATACTACTAGTACATATGCACAGACCATGCAGTGCTTATCTACAGATACTATACTTGTAATACTAGGTTAGAGACTGGGAAACATGAGGCGACATGAGGAGAGTGTTTACTGGAGGATAAGCATACCTGTGTGGGCATGTGTTGGATAGGGGGCATGAGGCATACATAAGGCATGTCTCATGTTATTCTAGAGCTCATCGCTGCAAGATCAATATTGTGGGAGAATGTTGGGCTTTGTGGGAACTTTGTGCAAGTGAGCAAACATAGGGGCTATTGTAGTATTCAGTGAATTGTGAGTGAATAAGCATCAGGAAAAATAGGGAAAAATAGGGGCATTTGTAACACTACCCCCCTCCTATGATCAGTCATCCTGATTGATCAAAGACTTGTCAAACGGCCACTGCATCGCAGCATGCCATGTGCGCAAAGTTCGCTGCTGCTTAGCATCAGCAAGGAGAGTGGGCAGCCAAAAGAAAGTAAAGGGTCGTGGATTGTCCCAAGACCAAGCACCATGTGGCCAGCCAGTTTCATCAAAGTCATTTGAGAAGTCTGCTGCCCACTCAGCATCACCCCAGTCATCAGAAGCTGGAGGAGTGTCAAGATCAGGGATAGTCTCCTCCTGTGATCCCCATAAAGAGTGAGTGTTGTGCATAGTAAATACTTCACTGTTATTCTCATAAACCATGTTCCAAAGGTTATCTCGAGGAGCAGGCACATGATTCCAAGAAGGGCTAGGTGCACCAGCCCAATTGCTGATTGGATCGTCATATGCATCAATGTAGTCATCCAGATAGTGAATGATGGTAGGATTGTTTTCATAATATTCCCGAATTTCCGTGGGATCACTGAAGTATGTGGGATGCTGATATAATAAGCCAGGCATATTGATAACCCACTTAAAACGACGAGGATTAGCATAGGTCAGGGTGCAATAGAAGAGAGCAAGGGAGGTGGCAAATGATAACATTGTGGGAGCAAGGCTCAACCAGAAGTATGAGGATAAGCGTGTTGTTAACCCTGTCACACCCCAGGGGTTCAATCGACGTCAAGTCGATCGAATGGAAGACAATTTTCAGGTACTTTGGATATGAGCTTGCCATAATGTTTGAACAAATCAAAGAAATCAAATGATGTCATCCGAAGCTGTCGAGGGGCATTTGGATGAGTGGAGTGGAACTCAGCAATAGCTGTCTTTGCATTAGACAGATTAGATTCTGGTTCCCAGGTGTGATCTTCTTCAGAATATCCCTGCTAATGGACAAGAAATTCAAGGCAATGACCTTTTCTCCAAGAGTCGGCAATATAGTCGACTTCAAATTCAACATCCCGTTCTTCAGTGACCTCCATTGGACCAGGCCAGAATGTGGGTTGACTGTCAAGACAGTCCTTGTAAGGCTTAACACGAGAGATATTCACAACTGGATGAATTCTCATAGTTCTTGGTAAGCGCAGCTTTACTGCGTTAGGCCTGATTAGATCCAGGATTTCATAAGGTCCAATCCATTTTTCGGAGAGCTTCTTAGAAGCATGAGTCAATTTCAAATGTTTAGTAGATAGCCAAACTTTATCCAATTTGGAATAAGTAGGCACAACAGATCTGTGTTTATTGGCTTGAACTTTCATTCGTTGTTGTGCAGCAACAAGATTAGACTTTGTTTGATCAATGGTTTGAGTGATATCTTTAATGAACTGTTCAGCAGCTGGTGCCTTAGTAGGGTGATGCTCAAAGCCAATATGAGGTTCATAAGTGCAAGTAACAGAGAAAGGGGTTTTCTGAGTAGAAGTCTGACGTTTAGAGTTGTAAGAGAATTGTGCAAGTGGCAGCCAATTAACCCAGTTGTCCTGCTTGTCGGAAGTGAATAAACGAAGGTATTGTTGCAAATCTCTGTTCATGCATTCAGTTTGTCCATCAGTTTGTGGATGGAATGCGGTTGACAACTTCGGTTTTATTCCTAATCATTTACACAAGTCTTACATTACCTGTGAAGCAAACTGTGGTCCTCAATCAGATATGATTGTGTGCGGGAGGCCATGTTGTTTCCAAACATTAGTCATATATAGCTTAGCTGTTTCTAGAGCAGAGATGGCTTTATTACAGGGGATGAATTCGACTTCCTTGGAGAATTGGTCAACAACCACTAGGATTGAATCGAATCCATTGCAAAGGGGAAGATCGGTAGTGAAATCCACTGAAAGATCTTGCCAAGGGCCATCGGGTATAGGCAGGGGTTGTAACCTCCCTGTGGGTGCAATATTTTGTCTCTTGAATCTAGCACAGCGGTCACAGTGCAAGACATAGTCCTTGACTAATGTACTCAGACTGGGCCAGGTGTAACTTCATTGAATCAATTCTAACGTTTTCTCTGCTCCTGGATGTCCTGCAAGTGGAGTATCATGGTGTAATTGAAGAATTTCCATTCAGAGATCATCCTGATCAGGCACGAAGATTTTGTTATTTTTGTCTGCTAGCAAATCTTTTTGCTCCATACAGACTTGGTTATTCCTGCATATTTCTGTTATGTTGGTATTGCTTAGTGCTTGGGTGGCTTTTCTGATCTGATTTTGAATAACATTGGCATCAGTTTCCAGGTGAATACTGTGATGAACAGTTGACAAACATTTGACAAATGTTTGACGAATGGTTGATGAATGGTTGGTTAGGTATAACTAATACTCCTTTATTATCATTTTCCTTTCCTTCAGTGTGATCTTCTCATTGAGAGAGAGCATCTGCTTTACCCATAAAGGTTCCTAGTTTGTATAACCATTTAAAGTTAAACCATGATAAATATTGAGCCCATCGGGCTTGTCGGCGATTGAGATTTTGTCGGACCATGAACCATTGAAGATTCTCATGGTCATTCCATATTTCAAATTCAAATCAAGCTCCTTCTAGATAGTGACGCCAGAGTTCTAAAGCTCTAATAACACTTAGCATTTCTTTATCTGTGATTGGATAATTGCATTCCTCTGGTGACATAGAGTGGGAGGAGTAGGCAACTGGATGCCATTTGTCATTGAGTTCAATAGAGAGCACAGCTCCTGTGGCAAAGTCTGAGGTATCACATTCTAGACGGAATGTTTTATCATTGTCAGGAAATGTGAGAATGGAGGCAGTAATGAATCTTTTCTTGAGCATCTCAAACACATTTTGTTGAGAGTCAGTCCATTTAAAGGGATTGTCTTTCTTGGTAAGATCATTGAGAGGGAGAGCAATTTGTGCATAGTTCTTGATGAACCTTTGATAAAAATTAGCAAGACCTAAGAAACTGTGGACTTGTTTAACAGTTGTAGGCATAGGCCATTCAATAACTGCTTTGACTTTATCTTCATCCATGCAGATACCATTAGGGGTAATAGTCATTCCAAGGAATTCAACTTCTTTAACCCGGAAGGAACATTTTTCTGGTTTGATGAATAGATCATTTTCTTCTAAGCAATGTAGTACCTCAAGTACTATTTGATCGTGTTCCTTTTGGTCATCTGTTTTGGTGAAGATCATTAAATCATCAATATAAACAACACAAGTTTTTCCATGTCAGAGAAGATGTCGTTCATCATTGTTTGAAAGGTGGCAGGAGAATTACATAAGCTGAAGAACATTACTAGGGGTTCAAAGGCTCCTCAATGACAGACGAAGGTGGCTTTCCATTCATCTCCTTCTTTGATGTGTACATTGTTATATCCCCAGTGGAGATCCATTTTCATAAATAGTTTAGCTCCTTTAAGCTTGTCAACAAGCTGGGAGATAAGCGGTAGTGGATAGTTATTATTGATAGTATGTTCATTGAGATATTGATAATCTTGAACCATACGTTTCTTTCCATCCTTCTTTGGTATAAAGAAGACAGGAGAAGTTTGAGGTGACTTGGAAGGTCTGATGTATCCTTTGCGAAGTTGATCATCTATGAAGTCACTCACTTCCTGTTGTTCAATTAGTGACAAGGGTATCAGGTGTCCTTTCTTAGGCACAAAGGATTCCTTGAGGTCAATAGTGTGATCCCAATGCTTTCTAACCAGCATTCACTCAGATTCTTTCTTTGCGAAGATGTGGAGATATTTATGGTATTCTTTGGGAACTAGATCTGCAGCTTTGGGATCTTGCTTTGGTGTTTGTTCTGACTTGGCAGCATTAATCTGGACAAGTAGATTGCGCTCTTCTTTCTTGATAGTTCTTAGGAAAGAGCCTTTTGATTTTTCTTGACAGAATATGGGGCAACACGTCATTTGGACAGTTCCTGCTTCTCAATTGATTTCTGGGTTATGGTGTTTAAGCCATGTATAACCAAGGATCATTTGGTGTTTGCCTAAGTCGGTTACTTCGGCAATTGTCTTTTCTTGATGCCCGAGATAGTTAATTATTAACTCAGCATAATGTATTAGACTTCCGGCAGAGTTACGTGTTCCATCGACGTTAAATACTGGGATTGGGCGATCTAGGGGTTTAAGAGGAATATGATTTTTGATAGCCCAATCTTTATCAATGAATGTTGTGTTGGCTCCTGAGTCCAGTAGAGCGAGAATGTTAATGGAGTGTCTGGAACTTAATTTAACAGAGATAGGTAGGATAAGTTCCTTGGCTGGATTGCCTTGGACTTTAGCAATTTCAGGAAGCATTTCTTCTATGTCTGCTTCAGACAAGAAAGAGTACATTTGTCGAATGTTAATGCGCTTCTGTTTAATAGTGGATGATGTTGTGTGTAGCGAGTTTACTTCAACAACTTCTGGTAAAGTTATTTGGTCTGGGTTTGCTAGTTCGTTGTTAGAGGAATGAAGCACCGGTATGAAGTTCCAGCCAAGCTCCGAATCAATCAAAGGCCCCTCTAGACTTGAATATATAAATGAGGAAATTTCGGATCTTGTGAGGTGAGACGCAGTTTGTTTGCCCAGTTCATTCAAACTGCTTTGCCTTTTCCCTTAGAGTCAGATGGCATGGATTAAAAAGTGCACGAACTTCATCAAAGGTCATTCCTTGACAAGCACGAGGTAAAGATTCTTGTACTTGATCCCATGATTGAGCTGGTTCGTTAGTGGTAGCACAAATAGCTCTTCCTTTACTGCATGTGGGTTTGTGTTGTCCTCTGGACCAATTGCAATGCCCACAGCAGGAGTTAGGTTTCTTACAATCTTTGACAAAATGTCCATAACCTCCACAGTTGAAGCAACTGGATTCAGATGACTTCTTTGGGGGTCACTGTTTGTGAGATTTCTTGGTGAAGTTGAGGTCAAGGTAGTCAGAATCAGAGAGAGATTCATTATCAAGGAGACCAATGTTCATTGCGTCTCCGTGATGTGATTTCTTTTCTGATCGGCCAAGGATAAGTCCAATCGACTCTTGGGTAGATCCAATCTTGGATACTATTTCGACATAAGGACCAATGTCCGTCTGTCTCTTTTCTTCTCTAGTGATTTGTACGAGAATGGAGGGTCTCATAGCCCTTTCGAGTATGGCACAGGCATGTGCTCCATCAATGCCTGCCATATTGTATAGGGATTCAAACTTAGTGATGAATGGACCAGTTTTCAAATCTCCTTGATGGAACTTGTTAAGTTCCATAAGAGCCCAGTCTTTCTGATTCGCATGTCTGAAGAACTTGGGTAGTTCTTCTTCAAGATTACGCCATAGGTAGATAGGTCCTCGAGCCAGTCGGGTTTCAGCAAACTTTCCTGCAGTGGGTCCTTTGAGTCGTGATAGGACTGCTTGGACCGCAGTGTAGGAACTGGGTGGTATGGCAGTAGCATTTAAGTGTAGCCATGCTTGTATCTTAGCCCACCATTCATTAAACTTGGCACAGCCTCCATCATAGTCTCCTGGATCTGCGAAGATTTCAACCTTCTGGGTATATCTCCTTCCAGTACCGGTAGATCTGGTAGCAGCCCTAGTGTTGGCGGCTTCTAGATCGGTTAGTTGATCTCTAAGATCATTGTTCTCTTGTTGAAGGGTAGTGACTTTCACTTTGAGGCGAATAGTGTCAGTACCAAGACTATCACAGGCAGTAAGTGTTGCAGAAAGCATATTGACAATTGAGTCCCATCTATCTTGTGTGGAAGACATACTAGTATGAGCAAGAGTGGTTCGTAACTCAGCAAATAGATTGGCGATTGCAGACATATTGAATCAGGTGGGGTAATTAAAGTTTTCTTCTGATTCAGGGGCAGAGTCTGAGTGATCTGCTAGAACAGATTCTCCTGCTTGTAACTCATCTACTAGTTCAGCATGAGCGGCTGCTGCTGTAGGGATTCTGAAGGGAATGAACCTAGGTACTAGTGGTAATGGTTCTCCTGCTTCAGCAGTGGCTTCTTGTTCAGCTAATGTGGCTTCTTGAGCGGCATGGACATGTTGCTGATTGATGAACTGGAGATGAAGAGTTCTTCTCTGTGCGAAGTTCCCTCCTCTATTGACTCTCTCAAGATGTCTTACTTGTTCCTGATTTCTAGGCTCAGGGTTCTCAGCACGTGGTATGATAATTTCAGGGATTTCATTTATTGTAAAGAGAGAATGAATGTGGTCAATATGGATAGAAACGATGAGGCATCCTAAGAGACGAGTGGGGTCGGAGTGTGCTAGGGCGATAACCAGTAGTACTGTCAGAAATGCGGTACCAGCTCGGTAAGTCAGGAATATGAGGAATAGGGGTAGGATGTCTCTCTCTAATCCATATTCGTCCCCTGATACGATCTGTGGCCTATTGTACCTGTTGTCTGACGACCTCAATCCATCTAAGATTTCTGGACTGGTTGATACCAAACTGTATCCCTTTGCATATAGCTCTATGGATTCTCTCTGTTTCACTCTCTCTATGTGAAATGTGAGAGCTGTTTTGGTGAGGTTGGAAATGACGGGCAGATTGACGGGTGAGGGCGAGGCAGATTGGTTCCCAATCTATGGGTTCCGGTAACTCAGATGGTGCCCATAAGGGGGTACTAGGGTTGTATGTAGGGGATTCAAGTGGCGGGTATACGATCTCCCAATCTGCTAGTGTTGGGGTTAGACGGTGTTCGGTGTTTATGGCATTACTTCGTGCTAACTGACCCGGTAAGTCGGCAGTGTTGATAGTAGAGGCCCAGTAGCAAGTGCTGGGGGCGTCCTCAGGTGCTAGAGTGGTCTTGTTGACCAAAGTCTTATAGCCCTGGTCTAGGCTGCTATCATAGTCGGGTAGTTTGTCCCGTTCCTATATGAACTTGTCAGTCCTAATCCATACTCAACTAGTGACTAGTTGATTGGTACCTGTAGGTATGTCTCGGCCCTTCCTATCTGTGCCTCATAATCTGAGAGGTTGTACTCGTTTGGGTCATACGATCCCGAACTGACTGCTATCTCTGGGACTAGCCCAAAGATGTCCAGGAAGGCGACGTCGGTGGAGGGTCCAGCAGGTGGACCTGAGGGCAGAGATGCTGGTGGGGGAAGGCCTGTCCTTCCTGCTACTGCATATGCATAGATGTTGGAGATCTGATAGTAAGGCACTACCAGAGTGTGGGGTCAATAGCATAGGGAGCACGGCCTATCAATAACCTACTTGGTTCTAGCAATCTTGATAAGTGGTGATAAGGTGGTGATGGGGTCCTGGAGTGGTTAGCAAGACTGCGGCAGTTAGTATAGTCTTGTTCTAGTGAAACGACCAGAACCCACCTAAGGGTCTAGTGTTTGTAGTCGCAAGAGTACTAAAGAGGATGTTCTGGGAAAACTCCAAGAGAACAAGGCTAAGGAGTCTTGTACTACTTGGTTATAGTATTTATACTACTAGTACATATGCACAGACCGTGCAGTGCTTATCTATAGATACTATACTTGTAATACTAGGTTAGAGACTGGGAAACATAAGGCGACATGAGGAGAGTGTTTACTGGAGGATAAGTATACCTGTGTGGGCATGTGTTGAATAGGGGGCATGAGGCATGCATGAGGCGTGTCTTATGTTATTCTAGAGCTTGTCACTGCAAGATCAATATTGTGGGAGAATGTTGGGCTTTGTGGGAACTTTGTGCAAGTGAGCAAACATAGGGGCTATTGTAGTATTCGGTGAATTGTGAGTGAATGAGCATCAGGAAAAATAGGGAAAAATAGGGGCATTTGTAACACATGTGACTTGATAAGATAAGAGTTGCAAGGGTTATCTGTTAAGACTTAGCTATGTGGTAAGTGATAAGAGGTGAGACTAGATTGCGAGTTATAGTGTCTGTTACAGATATGCTACCTCAAGGAGCTCCAACCTCGCTGCACTGGCATTTACAAAAACAAGTTCATTTAGCAGATCATCAACAAGGTTTTGTTCAAGGACAAGTTCAATGAAGGGACCAAGTGGTCAAAGTTCTACAACCCTTTTCCCAAAGTCGCTTTTGCACTAACACTCATGGCGGCAAGTACCCAACAGAGTCCACCATGCATGTACTAATGGTAAAAACAGATCAAGTGTGCTCTTGATGAATGGGTAACTGGACAGCATGAATCAATCCCATTCTGCAAAGACAACTACAAACTGCTCTACCTTTGACATATCAAAATGCTTGACTACTTTGAGCAACAAACACTCAAAATGGGTATACTACCAACAATCTTGAATCAAGTCTACATGAATGGAAGGTGAGTTGTGACGCAGCAGCTCCTCCGTCAGTCTGATCCAGTGTAGGTTACATGCTGGTGTTCCCATGCCAGTGGAATCAGACAACATTGACTTGGAGGAGTTTATCCCGGATGATGACATTCAAGATGTAATTGAAGAATTCAGCAGGGATGTTGAAGGATTCGATGAGCAGGACACAGAGAAAGGTAATGTGGTTGAAGAGGATAGAGAGACACTGGCAGTTGAGGTGGCTGGACAGTCTGAGGGTGAGATGGAGGAGGATATAGAGGATATAGAGGATATAGAGAACTCAGAGTAGATTTGTTACAGTGTTTCTATATTCAGATGACCTTGTGACAGTGCTCTATCTCTATGTAGTGCTACATTGTTCGGTGTAGTGCTACTTGCCAATGACTACAGCTTGCTATGGGTCACTACCTTGCCAATGTGCTTGCTCTATGTAGTGCTATATTGTTTGCTGTAGTGCTACTTGCCAATGACTATAGCTTGCTATGGGTCACTATGTTACGACTGGGTCCACTATAGCGGCGACGGCCGGTGGAGACCAGAAGTGGAACCTTAGCCAGCGGATGGACTACGCGTTCAAGGAGCAAAGATAGAGGGCATGATTCCT
>JBBPTD010000984.1:0-14235 GCA_038093895.1 Boletus aff. mottiae
CGGCGTAACAAGAACACACAATGGCGATAATGTTATACGACATGATCCAACATGGGGGTTCTCGACATTTTACCTGCTAGTTCTCACACGTGCCTGAGTCTCCCAATTGCTCGAGCTAGCTTCGACTCCACCTCCTTGCGAGCCTGTAACCAGGGCTCGCCAGGGAGTCGTTTTCGCTACTCAAGTCGCACCTCCGAAACCTCCGAAACCTCCGAAACAAACTAAGACCCATTAGAATTTCCATAACCATTTTATTTGACGAAATTTTTTAAATTTCCCGGACGAATGACACCCTCTGTCAGTTCACCGTTAGGGCCGTCTCTTGGGCGCGATTAAAATCAGTTTTCATTTACCGCGTCGAGTTGCCCAATAGGGCAAGTCTGAACCAGACGGACGATTGATTGTCAACAACGGTGACTGGTCTGCCGTCTTGTGTGCGTCCTTGTATGTTTTCGTTGGGACGTGGTCGTAATGGGGTGACCATAACATGTGTACCCTCGTGCCCCCCATCATTTTTTGGGGTGCAGAGAGCGTAAGAAACAGCACTGGCTCCTGGTGACCACATCATGTATTTTTTACACAGCTGATCAATCCAGCCATCCTCGGTGGCGTACCTGTGCGGCGTGGTGTCAGCGCCACTAATCTGCTGTGAGACCGACCAGAAGCAATATTTCAAGTGACCGAATCTAAGAGAGTGGGGATCGGATTATCTTTGTCGGCTTTGGTAACATATCGGGGGAAAGCCGCCTGCGGCTCATTGTCTTGTACCAGCGCGGTAAAGAACGTTGGCGGAAGACAAACTTAGCCCTGGGACTATGAAGCGATCTAGTGACCACACACATCGCACAGCAGAACAAATTATGTTAGACCGAGACAATCGGATCGTACCTTCTTAGAGCCATCGTGGGTCAACTTCTCAGCCAAACTATCGCTCGGAGACGAGTAGTCTCCGGTTCACAGCCGGTAGCATCAACTCACCGGTTACCCACGACTGTTGGTCCTTGTATTCTGTGTCCACCTTCGTGCAAGTTAGCCATCCAGTAGAGCATCGCCCTATTCTTGGTGACTTGCCAACAGCCCCTGTGAGGCGCCTGCCACTGGAAATCTTCAAAGTGCAAACTCCGAACAAACCGCCATGCGCGCACGATGAGCGATGAGATACAAACACAGTTATCAATGCATTATAATATTCGAATGACACACAAGTCACGGTTTTAAGCGTCTATTTCGTGGCATCCAACAGCCTCCTCTCCGCTTCCTTGAAGTTGATGACATTCCAGATCGCATTGAGGTACTGTAGGCGCGTGAGTGACCACCGTCTGACGCCAATTCCCACAAAAAAAAAACTCACGTCGGCCTTGACGTTGTGATACTTTGCACAAGGAAGACAACGATCAGATCGGCTCACCGCGCGGCCATTAAACTCACCTGGAGGTAAAACGCCTGCAAAACAACGATAAGCAAACAATGCAACGCATCCATGCTATCCAACACGTACATGTTCCCAGACATCCACACCAATAATGGGTACGTGCGCTAAAACATATCATGAGCTCCACATGCATACCCCTTAATAGTCCATGACATACTGATCAACGGGTCCTGGTTCGCAGTCGTGACCAGTTCGAGCTTCTTCGTCGGCGCATTGTATCCCTGTGAAACAGCACGTCAACCCACACCGTTCCCGCGCCGCACGCGTCACCACACTCACGAGCCAACCCCACCCGCTACCCTGGACAGCGGCCGTCGTGGCATTAAACTTTTTCTTGAATTCCTCCACAGACCCAAATTCGCGCTCCAAAGCCTGCTTCAGGGGTCCGTCCTCGAGCTTCCCCCCATCCTTGTCCGCAGGGGACATATTGGTCCAAAACAACGAATGATTGATATGTCCTAATCATTCCCGCCCCGTCATTGTCAATTTCAATTTTTGACCCGCATACAACGCATACACGAGACGCAGACCATAGACAAGAACAAGAACGACCAAACAGCCAATCAACAAGGCAAAAGGCACACAAAATGTACGCAGATCCCGCACTCACCTCCACCGTTAAACTTGAGCGCAGATTGCAAGGCAATCTTTTCGCGCGTCGACGACGTCTCGGTGTACGCCTTTTCAGCCGCGTTGAGACCGTTGACGTAGGCCTGGTGATGGCGCGTATGGTGTAGCTTCATGATTTGTTCCGAAATGTGGGGTTCGAGTGCCTGTCACGGATGTAACATGTGTGTGTACGTGCCTCAGTGGCGCGCCCCCTTGGTTATCGGCCAAGAAAAATACGCACATTATAGGCGTAGGGGAGGTCTGGGAGCGTGTGGAGCGAGGCGACGGTGCCTTGCCTCACGAACGCACGCGTGAGAGATGGTCTTACCGCGGTTCTAACGATAGACAGCATGGTGAATGACAAAAGACAACGGCGATGATGACGACGAGAACAAGGACGCTAGTACCAGCTCGTGTGGATGCGGTCGGGTGGATAACGTCATACCCGGCGGCATATCATTTTCCCTAAATATTTGTAAGTTCAAACTCCGATGAACCTAATTTGCCTCAGTTCGTCATGCCCCCAGTTGACTACACTCACAGTGCTCATAAAACTTTATACCGTCGAGGATTCATAATCACTCTCGATGCATTGATAGAAGGCGTAGTGACAGGCGATAGAGTGATGGCTCATACAACGAGCTGTTCGTCGACGTAAACTTACAGGTAATCTCGTCCACAAAAGACAAGAATACTTAAAGACACCAACATTTGAGATCCATCGAAACGTTTTACATTCATTTTAACCTAGTTCAATAATCAACACCTCGAGCGACAACAGAAAAAAAAAATACGCGGAGAAAAACGGACGAAAGCAATAATGATCAGTTGAAAGAAAAAAGACAGACGATAAACTCAAAGAAAGAAAAGTCAAGGAATAGACGGGCGATTCATATCACAGCAAAGAGGAATAAAAAAATTAAGAGACCTCATCGACCCCATCCATTGCTCCCAGCTCGACCTCGTGTCCTTGCTTGCGGAGCCCATTGTCGGTCACTACGCTCCCAATCCATCCGATCCCGGTCCGCGGACGGTCCCCGTGGAATATATTGAGAACCCCCGTACGGCGGCCGAGGGGGTACATACGGATGCGTCGGTTGAGTCACACTCCCTCGTAGAGCACGAGGCCCACTTGGGAGTGGTCGAGAAGATATCGGCGTCGGTGTAGGAACAGCATTGTTCGACAACGGAGAGCGGGAAAGCGGGGGAACGGGCCGACGAGGGACAGGCATTGTCGAGGATGAAGTAGGCCCAAAGCTTGGTGATGATGGGTGGACGGCACTGAAAGAACGCGGTTGCGTAGGTGCTGTATGTGAGCGTGGCAAATAGGATTTTGGTGGAGTGGAGTTAGTAATCTCGCCATCTTCGTGTGAGGGGCGGCGAGAAGACGGAATACTCGACGAGGACGACGGGACGTAAGCATGCGGCAGTGAATTCGCATTGGGCGTAGAGCTAGGAATACCAACTGAATTTGATCGCGAGTTGACGACAGAAGTAGACGTTGATGTCGACATGGATGTTGGTGTTGACGTAGAAGCCGGGGTTAAAGGGGGAGCCGATTCAGGTGTAGTGCCTATGAGAGCGGTGCGGTCAATCGTCGTCGTATCGCTCGTCTGCCTGGTCGTCAATGGCGGCGGCGGAGGCTCGGGAGCGAAGCTCACAACGTCAGGCGTGCGATCATCGGTACCAACAAGCCCGCTCGGTACCATCACATCCATTATCTCTATTTTGGTTATGAGCGTCATTGGAGGTTTGCGGTTGATTTGGGTCTGCATCTGATCCGTGTCGTTCTTTTCCCCTGAAACACGTGACGTAATTGCTGATGAAGTTGGTAGGGTGGCCGGAGCCTTGGTCGCTTTGATTATGGAGGGCGATTGAACCGCTGCGGACCGTTTGTTATCTTCCGCCGTGATTTTCTTGTCGATACACCGCAGATCGCGAAGAGCATCGTGCCCATGCACCTTAACGCCGTCAAACCCATTCGCGTCGACATGGACTGTCTCAGGGGTGTCTAGAACATCCTCCTTGACATCGACCATCTCCACGTCACCGTTGACAACCCCCCCGGAATCGGAAGTCGGCACGCTGACATGCTCGCTTGCAACAAGGTCGCGTTTGACATCAACGTTGGGACTGGGTGGAAATACAGGACCGTCAAGGGTCGCAGGTGAACCAAGCGCTTTTGCCGCCATTTCCTCCTCTCGTTGCTTCTTCTTGCGTAGCGCAAAATCCTTGAGCGACATTTTGACCTTAGGCGGTGGTGGGGGTGACAGTTCTCGCGGTGGCTGCGGAGGTGCAGGATCCATAACCATCGGTTCACCTTGTGACGTCGTCTCATTGACATCAGACGCCATGAGCGACGAGTGGTTTGCAGGCGCAGTTCCGTCCTCGACGGAGAGAATATTTTGAAGCCGGGAATCTGGCGGCGCTTGGGAGGGGGACCTGGGCGCACGTAACATGTACTCGTCAGGGGACGTGGCAATTGAGGGACCACCGCTATCTTGCGCTTGGTTATCTTCAACGTCCATCGCATCGCGGCCCAATGGCAAAGCCTCCTTGTCCTTCACGGTCCCAGTCGCGTTACTCGAGACACCATCATGGGCATCAAGCGGCTTCGAGTTATCCGATGTCGCTCTCCCTCTCAGCCGAGGCATCCCGTTCAATATTTCTGGAGACGCGAACCGAACGCGATGCACATCCCCATTTGGAGGACACCTTTTCTCTACGTCCGACGCAGGGTGTATCTCGTGTCCCGACTCGGGAGAAGACCTATACGGTTGCTGATACTGTGTTTCGGCAGGTGTATCGCGTGTTCCATCGGGAGAATCGAGGGTCACCATTGGTGCAGAAAGAGACGTGGGCAACGAAGGCGGCTCGTTTTGCGGATGCACATGGAGGGGCTTAGACGGTCTATGAGGTGGGGAAGAGGCGTGATTGTCGGAATCACGTGTTGAGGTGGATGCGGAAGTGCCTATCAACGCGGATTCATTGGGACTGCACGATACGGGTAGATGGGATGTAGATGATGCATCCGGTGAGTGCAGGGAGAGCTTTGAGAAGGTGGTAGAGGGCGACACGCCAGGAACCAGAGGTGAAGGATGTAACTGCACAGGCGATTGCGTTGAAGGGGATAGAGTGTCGTGGTTGGCTTGTGACGCCAAGGAGGAACGCGTGACGGTCGGATGAGGGGCTGGAGTGGCGGAGAAAGTTCCTTGACTGGGTGTGGGCGTTTGACTCGATTGTTCCGATGATACTGATGTCGACGTCTGTGGAGGTATCCACGTAGCAGAGACACTGTTCTTGTCCCATTGAATGGAAGTACGAGGAGACGCGCTACTCGCCGCCTGAGCATGCGCAAGAGACGACACAGTGGTCGGATCGAGCGAGGCTGGCATCGGCGGGGGTGGCATCTGCCGTGTATCTATCGAACCACGGTGAAAAACGACTGAAACGATGTACGTGTATCCACTTACCGTCCAACCCATCAGCTTCTGTCTCCGTATCAAAGTCTGTCTCCTGCCCATCTGCACCGTCTTCCCCATCCCCGTTCACGCTCACCAAGTTCTGCTTATGGTAATTACCCTTGCCACTGCCACTGCTTCCCTCCGCAGCACCGGAAACAGAGATCGGACTCTCCGCAATAGTGTCAGGGGGGCTTCTCCATCTTTCATGTGCTCTCCAACTCTCAGCCGGTGTCGAGTGGTCGAGGGGCAGATTTCCCTGCGGTGGCTCCACTTGGCCAACTGGATGTTGAGACCAAGCCTTACGCATCCGCGGAGGCAACGTAGCCGGGGAATTCATATCGTCCTCGTCTGTCATTCATAGGAGAAAAGATTAGCAACCTGACCACAGGCAACGACCGAAAACGAGCAGGCTAGCAAGCCAAAAAAGGAGTGTGTAGATTCCACCAAAGAACTACTCACTGTCAGCCACCCGCGCCTTGCCTTTTCCTTTACCACCCACATGTGGATCCTCCTCTGCGATGACTTCAGGAAACGCTTTGAGACTCGACGGCACAATCTCCACTCCGCCCCACCCCCCATTCATTGGTACCTTTTCCCGCGTCCTAAATCCTCGTTGAACACCTACCAATGGCCCCAAATCAATCGCGTTCTTTGCCTTTGACTTCAGCGACGACGAAGACGCAGCACTGCTCGCATCCTTTCCTCCATGGACTTGTACCGGATCCTCCACTTGGCCCTTTTTGCGCACCTTGCGCTTCTTGACCCGTCGAGTCCGGCCGTCGACTTCAATCGTCGATTCCATCTCAATGTCCACGTCTACATTCACACCCAAGCCCCAATTGCGACTCGGACGTGACTCGGACTGGTCATCCCCTTCCACATCAACCTCCCCCTCACCATCGTCCCAATCTTCGCTAGCACAATTGACTTCGCACGAGTCACCGTCGGATCCCGAGGAAGTCGTCTCCCCACCGGGCCATGGCCAGCGTCCATCGACAATTTGTTCCATAACACGAACAGCACAGTCTCGCGTTGAAGAACCGCAGGCACAGGTCGTAAACGTACTGCTCAGAGCATGAAGAATTGACGTAAATTGAGCACGAAGGTGCTGGAGGTGGGCTGGGCTGTATATACGTACGTCCAACGCGAGGACGAGCATAATTTATATGAAAAGGAAAGTCAGCAATCGAAATTTGGACGACAACAGATTGAAAAATGCGCCAGAAGACAGCAGACTCACGCAAATAGTCCAGGGGTTTCCATCAATGCAGGTAACATATGCACCGCATGCCCGTCGTCCCACTCCCAGCCCAAGACAATCTCCTCGTCTGCTTTCAAGTCCCGCAATGCGAACAGCGCAAAAGAGAGACTAGTCGGGTCCGCTTCAGACGCGGACGTCGAAGGCTCGTCGTCTTGGTCGGACGAGTCATCTATCTGTTGTCCTGACATCTGCCGCGATCTTGGAGGGACAGACGTAACGTTTACGGTTTGCGGTGGCACAGCAACCTCGGAAGCGGTGGCATCAGATGCCGCCTTCGCGCAATCAGCCTTGTGCCGCATCCCCTTCCCCTTCTTTCCACTACAAATGACGGGCCGCACCACGGCGTTTGGCCAACATCCACACCTTGCCCATCTTGCTTTACCATCCGCATCGTCTTCCTTGGCCGCGCCGACTCCATTTTCCTTCTCGCCTGAATTAGGAGGGTCAGGGACGCCTCCAACGCCCCGCGCGTCCAATCCAACCTCCCACCCACCCCCGACGAGCCTCACCTGAGGTTTTCCCATGCCGAGATGGGCGTACCCGTTTAGCGGGTCAGCCAGATACGCAGCAGAGGGGACAATCGCGGCCGTATAAGGTGCCAGGAGAGTGGTCGCCGGGATCGTATCGTTTGGTTTGGAGGACGTAAGAGGGGACTTGGCGTATGGGCGTGGTTGCGATGAACTAGGAACAGGGGTAGTCATGTGGTTGGATATAGGTGGTGAGGGATAGATAGAGGTGTGCGAGAAAGGGAAAGGATCCGAAGCAGCATGTAATCTGGGAGATGGAGGACGGAGATGCGCGGGTGTACATGTCGTCGAAGCTAGGTTGGAGCAAGACATGGATAGGTCCGTCCGTAGCACAGTCTGAGGGACGAATACGTCCTCAGCATTTCCATCCATTATCACAGGTGTCGTATTATCAAGAGGAGACATGGCATAACCATATCGATCCTGGTACCTGCAGGGTCATTAGTAAATGGATATATGCATACAAGCAATGGAAAGCTACGCCGCCACCAGTCGAAATTAAAAGGCAGCAGAGACGACATAAAAGACAAAAAAAGAAAAACTAAATCACCCGTGTGAGTCGACCCTTGTGTATCCTTCATCATTATAGGTCTTCGGTGGTGGATGTATGAATGACGACGGCAACGGCGATGACGGATTGAACGCAGTGACACCTCTCCAGGCTTTTGCGACACGAAGTAATTGGGCGTAAACCGCAGGGTTTGGGTAGATATCTGGAGGAAAAGTAACCGGCGTTGGGGGTAGGCTGCTGGACGCGACTGAACCGTTTCCATTAGGATGCGATATGCGCGAGCTGCTAGCATGCAGTTCCGTCGAGGTATGGCTCGTGGAAGGGATAGATGGGGATGAGGGATTAGAAGGAGAAAGTATCGACGCACGCCTCTTCTTCCTCGACGAACCAGAGCCCTCGATGGCAGCAGCAACAGCACTCCCCCTCCTCGATTTTCGTTCCGCACCCGGACTTGTCTTCCTCCTCGATGCTGGCTTCCCAACACCACCGCTGACTTCGTCCATCGCCAGACTCCCGCTGATTCCATTGACACCCGTTACCCCAGGTGTCCCTCCATTCGCCCCGTGTGAAGCCTTCATGCGCATAGCCTTAAACCTCCCTTTTTGGGTCTTGACCGCTCGCTCTTTGTCAACCTCCAGAGCGGGATCACATACCCAACACTTCCAAAATTCGGGTACCTCTCCACCTTGGACGATGCCGAAACAGGCTGCATGACACCATCGTGAACAGTCGTCACAGGCGATCGAAAAGCCATCGTCATAAGTGAACCCACAGATGCACGAGATGTCGTCCGAGTCTGGCGGGGGTGGCGCATCCGAAAGAGTGAGTGGGTGCTGCGATGTAGATGGTGATGCAAGGGGAAGTTGAGAACTTGGAGGTGTTTGTGGCGGAAGAGATCCAGAGAGAATGGGAGAGAATGGACGTTGTTGAGGCTGTCGTTGCGAGGGTGCCGACAAGGATTTCGTGGACACACTTGGGAGTGGCCGGTTCGGTTTGATGGGTGGCGTTGAGGATGTCGCGAGAGGATGGGGAGACTGACGTGGCTTGGCAGACGACCCGTCCTTCGAAATGTATGGGATTAGTGGCGCCGCAGTTGTTGATGAGAGTGCTGGTGATGGCTGTTTCCGTTTGAGTGGGACAAGTGAGGGCGGGAGTGCGGACTGGAAGACAGGTGGGACACTTGTTCGATCGACAGCAATGCCAACGCTACTCGAGGTCAGGGATGGTCCATGTGCGTGGGCAACGTGGTGATGAGGGTGCGGTTGTGGTTGCGGGTGGGACTGGGGGGCGTTCAAGGGAGACAGACCGAGTAGACCAAGGGCAGCTTCTCTCGCATCGCTGTTCATCACACCCACGAGATACACCAAATAAACACCTGATTGAGTCGTCCCCGTGTTCCAGTCGTCGTCGTCGATGTTGATTGTGAGCGCTGAGCGTTTTTCTCGTTGCCGTCGCTGTTGTTACTGGTAAGACGGTCACCCCTCCTCGCTGCACTGACCGCTTCCCCAAGAGTAAACTGCGAGATCCCTTTGAGCTCAACGAGCTCGACAACGAGCAGACCAGAAAGATGAGAGTGGCGAAAGACAAGTTGGACGTTCCCTTGCAAAGTCACCCGTTGTAATTCACTTCCTCTTTCTCTGCTCGCTTTTCCTCCAAACACAAGCCAACAAAGGGGCTTTTCCCGTCCTTTCAAGCTCCGACTCAATTTCGGCTCGTGTTTATCTGGTCACGACTATGATCCGTTGGTGGCCTTGCAACTCCATCAGCGGACCGGACAAAAAAACCTGATATGAGATCTCTGCGATGGCATTCGGAAGTCGTACTTCTCCACCCGCACAGAACAAGCGGGATCTGTGTCGGGCGTGACGGTCGCGACCCTTCGACGGCCCGGGTCCTCGTTGGACGTGTGGGCAAATATGCTAAATAGTTTGGGCTAAACCGAGACGTAAGCACTTCCATTCTGCCTTCTTTTACACTGAACCCGCCGTCTCCCATTGCCAAAAAAATGTTACACGCTACGTATTACGACTAGTCTAAGAGGGCCTCATGCAACGGTAAGGTGGTTTCTGCGACTTGACACACTTGCTGGAATCCGTATCGTCAATTTACCACTGGTATGGAATGCGTGCAACCAGGCAACTCAAAAAAAAAATCTTCGAACATGGCTTGACCCTTGTCTTCTAATTCCACTACCCAGTTTTCTCTCAACGCGACGTATACACCTCGATGACTCACAACCACGTACCTGAGGTCTGTCTTTTTCCTTCCTGGTCCCGTCCCCACCGGTCCTTATGTACGTTTGTACATAAAAGTTGGCAAACAGTCCCAGAAAACTTGTGAGGAGAAGAGCAGCAAACATCGCCGCCTTCTCGTCACCAGCGCAGTCTCCGATATGCGGCAAGTACGGCCAGTACGTGAACGCGAAGTGTTGGTACACTGCAGTGAACGATGTCAGTCTAGACTTCTCTGCGCGGCGTTGCCCGATGCTGTAAATCCGACTCACACCCGAAATGGAACAGGAATACGTCGATGATGAACTGGACTATCTGCATCGTCGTCAGATGCCTTTTCCACTGTCAAGTACAATATATGCGCGTCAAAGTGAAACCAAAGAGATGATGAACGCACCCAAAGCTTGGCGCCGCCTGCGGTTGCGAAATAGTAATAATCTGCCAGCCAGACGTGAGGAACCCGCTCGCAATGGCGCATATATGGAGCTTACACATCACGATATGCACTCCCAAGTTGAGGCAAATGATCGCCCATGCCTGCAAAAGAAAATCAGAGTCAGCAGAGAAGCAAGGCACCTTATAATCCATGTGTCCGTCACCCCGCTAAATTTGGCGCCATGCTGAAGAAACGTCAAGAGTGCCGTTGTGGAATGATGGAAAACATGTAAAAATGCTAGTATGTAGGGGTCATTGTCGTGTCAGCGACGCTGACAGTGATGAAACGACTTGCAGAGCGGTCGTTTCTTGAGCACCAAAAACACGGTGTCCAAGAACTCGATGTACTTGAAGTAATAGTTGATAATGTAATAAAACTCGAGTCTCTGAAACCTTCTGCGTCAGGGAAAGATCATCTCGGATCCAAATTAAGATTTCACTCTGGTCCATGACGCTTTTGCACATAACGCGTTGAACGCACCGACGGTGCACCATAACTTTATGACCTCTTCGACTATCAGAACAAGTAATACCAGACTTGAAAGCGAGAGAAACGCGTTGTGGACACGAAAGGCGGTTTTCAGCTTGAATGCAAGCTGGTCCTTCATGATCTCCTGCAAGCCAAACACGAGCGCCAAGTAGGAGATGATCGCCGTCGATACTGTGGGCCATGTAGACATTGGCGTCTGCCCCGGAATCCACGTGGTGAGAAAGGGGGGAACTGAAGGTAAGACGGAGATTAGGACGTCGGCTATCATGGAGTCGGCTGCTGTAGGACAAGCGACAAAGTCAGCTAAACCGGTTCAGATGGAGGATAGGACAAGGACAGGAAGGAAGATGAACGGAATTGAGGAGTTTTATATTGGACTTTGGGGCTTGACAGCACCTCCTGATCTGGGTAAATCAATTTCCCGATTCAACGCCGCTTCTATGACCCGGGATTGCGAAATATTAATTGGCTCGCTAGCACGTCCAGCGACGGGCAACAATTTAATCTCGCCGTTCCCTCCAAGCCAGCTGTCGCCCGACCGTTGGGACAGACAGACCCGTAGTGTTGGCG
This sequence comes from Boletus aff. mottiae, assembly GCA_038093895.1. NCBI lineage: Eukaryota > Fungi > Basidiomycota > Agaricomycetes > Boletales > Boletaceae > Boletus > Boletus aff. mottiae. The sequence continues at coordinate 11,531 of JBBPTD010000984.1, forward strand.
CAATGTTCAGTCAGTTTGCTGCCCGCACCAACAATGAACGTGTATTACTTCGGAAAGAAGAGGGACAAGCCCATCAAGTCTTGGGATGAGTCGTCGGGTCAAACCTCCTTCGTGTCCACACAAGCCCCTGAACAAGTCACAGCCACAACATCACTAATTAGCCGAGATAAACGCTCGGCAAGTACCGCTTACTTGTGCTTGTTCTCCATCTCGCGTTGTTCGTCCTGTAGGTCGACGATCCACGCCCTAGTCGATCAGCATCATGCGAATGAACGGGTCTAAGGAATTTCTCTCACAATTTTAGGCACCTAGAAGCCAAACGTTACGTTCCTTCAATAGTGATGAAGTACCTCCCGAGTCGCACGACTCAGGCCGAATAGCGAGATTGTCAGAGCGTCAGTGAAATACGTCACTCAAAAACAGGTTTGCCGCAAAACGATTTCTCCGCTTTGTAACATTTCCACCGCAGTCACATCTCTGATTCACAGGTGCATACTAGGAGAAAAACCTGTCCAGTTTCGGAACTTGCAGTCAAGAACGATTCAAGAATGATTCTGATTCAGTATTCATACGGAACAGCACGGGTTGTAGTAACCCACGTGGGTGGTACCCTGTGTCGCTTACCCGTGGACCGTGCGTACACGGACATACCCCGTGCAAAACCTGCAACGGTTCCTGTAGCGTGGCAACACACCCCTGGCGCAGACGGGTACCTGTGCGGTAGGTACGTGTTTATCCGCGATGGTCCCTAATAAGTATTCGGACTGACGAAGACAAGTTTTCCGGACAAAATGAGCTCTAGGGTATTCTGCGGTCTCTCGGTCAGCCATCGACACCCAGTCAGTGTGTTTCTTACTTTCCCTTTCCAGTCGTTCCCCCTTTATAGTTATGTGCAGTTTCGACTCCGGTCGTCATACGCACAGAACTCTCCTGCGTCCGTCGTCGTCCTTGTCTCCTATCATGCCGCGAGATCACAATTTAACGCCAAGCTAGCAGATTCCTTTCCTCCAAAGGCAGAGAATCTTCCAGTGGATACTCATCTAATTGTTAAATACCGAAACCCAATCCAATTAATACGTCACGCCACGCAATACGATTTTTCAAACGATCAAATAAGTGAGCGAACCGCTCCACAAAAACCAACCGCTAGATCTAGTCCAATCGCCCCCTCTAAAGGTTGACATTAATAAGGGTGCAAACCAAGGGTCACGCGGCCATCCTGAGAATGGCATTTAGCAACCATCATCTCAAATCCTTGGTAAGACAAATGGCGTACGTACAAATCTATCGCCAGCTGTCCGCTGGGTGCAACCGCCCACACCAACGCCTTGGATCGTCGAGGAACGATGGAAAACACGTCAAATCACTGTCCGACAACAATTAGAGCAACATGGATCTACAGTCTGGACGTTGCTGCAACAATTTACGGGCCCGTTCAAGTTGTTACATTGGCATACCGATACCGACACGAGCGTTCGGGTAGGACCACGCCAACCATGGCAAGAGGCTCCTCGCAAGTCCGGAAGACTTCATCATTAAACCACATCTTCAAGCGCTTCAGTTGGGGACATTTGATCGACTGTTTCGCCCTCCGAGGATTTGTTGAGCTTGAACGGGCTATCAATGGATTCTGCAAACAAAGACGCAGTCAGAGTATTCCATGTGTACTAGAAACACCCCAATTGCTCCCTTGCCGCCGCCATCTGCAACTGCTGGATTCAGTGACGTGACCGTTCCAAAATTCCTTATCAGATATGGGCCCAAGCGGGGGGGGGGGTATTGTAACCCACTTCTTACGGTACGCGGGCGTAAAATTAAGGGCTCCATGGAATGAGTCATTGAGTCAAGACTCGTTGATATGCGAGGATCTTGCTCTGCCATGCAAACCTCAGTCTCAGCGAACCGGATGAGTCAGTCAACCCACTCGGACAACTCGACCAGCCGCTGAATGCCGACACTAAGCGTCCGAAGTTATAGTACCCCAGGCACATGAAAACTTGCTGATTGACTCTCGAAAGGTAAACGCCTAACAAATGAACTAGAAAATGCCATATACGATACCTTCAGTACCTCACCGAACTCCTAGAATCGTCAGCTATGTGCACCGAAATTTAACGGTCATTAAAATATCCTTCGATCACACCAGAGCTTCAAGACAAAATCCACAACATTTAGACCCAAGAACCAAATCAATTAGACCAAGACGAGTATGATTTTCGAATTATCGGCCAAGTGAGGTGAATCACTCCACCAAACCAACTGCCAACGCCTATCCAACTATCCCTCAAGCGTTGATATTGATGGGGGTGCAACCAACGGCGACGACACCGTTCTAGTAACTCTATTCAGCAACGATCACCTGACAACCATTCGGGACGGATACATACGAAGCTATCGTTGTCACAGCAGACAGTCTGCTGGGAACAGCTGTTGCCGCCCAAGCCAAGGACCGAGAGAGGGTTACAAGTCAAGCCGAGAGGAGTGCTAGCAACGAGGTCAAGTTGAGCGAGAATAGTCTTCAAGTAAGAAAATTCGGGCTTGTTGACAGTCTCCTGGTACTATAGAAATAACAGGAAACGCGTCAGCAGCAATCTAACACTAAGAAAAAGCGATGGACACACAGTCTGAACACTGTTGCAGCAGTTGACGGAGCCGCTGTTGCACGAAGTACGTGCCTCAAGGTGGGAGGCAGAGGCAAGGAGAGC
>JBBPTD010000985.1:0-14221 GCA_038093895.1 Boletus aff. mottiae
TCGAGTCATGTCATGTTACTACACCCTGCCAGTGGGTACGCTCGACGGTGCGACGCGTACATAGCGTACTGTGTGTACAGTAGTCGAGGTCAATGTAACCAGGACGACGTTTGAGTACAGTTGCCGACGTGACTTTCAAGCTTCAAAGTGTCGCGCCTGTTGTGACAGCACGTTGTCATACCGGCGCATCATGGGCTCGTACTACCCGAGCGCTCGAACCTCGAGGCACACAAGGCCGCCAAGCATTGCAGTTGGCATAAACACCTAGGGGCGGCTGGCCGCTGGGCGCATCAGTCAGTCAGGGGTTGGAATACCGAGGGAAAACGAGCAATCGAACATACCCAAGGCACGTCGAGCCTGAGCCTTGCAGTGTTTGCGCATGGCACCTCGCTTGGCCGACGTGACTCACATGAACGTACAAACCAAGTAAAGGCATCGATTCCATCACAGGTCTCAGATCTGAATGCGTGTTGAATGGGATCATACCATCATCATGCCATGAGTCACGGCGCTGACGGCGTGCGCGTACCCAAACATGTGCGGCGTGCAAAGAAACACACGTCCGTACCTGGCGGGTCAACTTGAAAGTAAAAGTACTCCAAGGCGGTGTCCCGCTGTCCAGTCACCGGAAGTCACCGGTGCACCGACGCACCGGGGGTCACGGTCATCTACAAAAGCACCGAAGAAATCGGAAAAAGTAAATAAATAAATAACGAATAAAAACAAAAATAGACATGATACTGGACTCGTATGCCGAGGTCGAGATGTGTTGACGCGGCTCCGATCCCCGGTCTCTTCGAAACCACCCGACTTACCAAGCTTCGTACCACGGCGTACCGATCCTTGCGCGAGCATCGTTACACGTTACAAAACGTACGTCTCCAAGGCGTTATGGAATTGTACTTGTCTACCCTGAACGCCTCCGACACCGCCACGCTGCCCTTGCTCTAGTACATATACGTACATCGCAACAACCCCGTCTAGACTGTCGAAACAAAATCCAATCGATCTCAGCTCGGTGATCAGCCTGTAATTGTGGCTATTACCAACGAGCATGCAACCCAAAACACGCATCTTCCAACTGATTTGTCCATTGGCATCGCGCCACTATCCGGCACTCGATCGGCCATAGACAAAAACTGTGCTACTGTCTTACTACGAAAACAAACTCTATGTAGTAGATGCACCTCACGAGCGTGATAAATATAGTATCAAGTACAACATATGTATCGTGGTTCCACTTTACCCTCCCATCCTGTTCCTTTGGCGCGCCTAGTCTGTGGTCAAAGAACGCGGCGGAGGATCGAGGCAAGCTCAGACGGCGGCCTCGCCCTCGGGCTACGTTCGTAGCGACCTGGAAACGGATAGATCCGGGATAAATAAAAAAAGCAGCGCTCGGGCCGGAAAACGAAACCAGGATGGGGTTCAATTCAGGAAGAGCAAACGGGTTAAAAATATGCTCTGTACTGAATCAAAGGGAGAGAAACCACTGTAATGGAATGTGAAACTCGAGTCAGGGTGCGTCCTTGGACGACCGTATGGGATGGGTTTGGTCCGAGGCAATTATGAGTAATAATACAAAACAGCTGGGCCCGAGTGACTCTGGTGATCGCACAGCTGCGTGAGGCTGTGGGGCGTCGTCGTTGTCGACGGTGATCTTGCGAAAATCGTTTGAAGCGTTAGAGTGATTGTATTGATCGGGCTCGTTCCACGTTCGCAGCGGAAGAAGCGATACGGCCATGTGTTGTGGGCTAAGTGCAGAAGACTGCGAAAGTCATGCCAGTCAGCCACATGAGAATCCATCCCCTCACTCCCCTAGAAATCCAGTTGAAAAATTCGTCCAAAAGATGTTGCGATGTTGCGCGATGTGCAAATCCGATCATGCCTCCGAATCCCGAGTTGTTCGATGCCGACGAGAAAATCAATGATGATTGCAATATCATGTCACCGATGGACAGATTGCCGCAGGGAATCTGCCGGGGATGCTCCAGAAGGTGGCTCTGGTTTCGGAACGACACCCGCAAGACCGATATACCCGAAGTCGCGGCCAATCTCCTTGACCATAGCTTTGCCCATGAGGCAGACCCAGCCGAGACCATCGCCAGTAACGCATTGACCCGGCCAGAAAAGCTCGCCTTCTTCATCCTCGATATCTGGCTCATGCTCCTCATGCGCAGACAGGCTCGTTCCCACCATACGGGCAAATGTCGTGGGATAGTGTCGGGCCAGGACCGGCAGAGTCAAGTATTTTTGAGCGTGCTCCATGCAATAGCCTGCGGAAACGATGCCGTTTGATTGCTCTTTGAGGGTGAATGTGAGGGTGGGGCCAAATGAGGCAGTCGCCTTGGCGGCTGCTGCGATCATGTTGGCAGATGGCGCACGCCCATCAGAGGAGTTAGGCACGTGAGCTACCAGGTGGGGTGGTAATGCAGCTTGGGCGGACTGTGTAGAACGTGGTGGGTTGGATGACTGGGAAGCCACCAATGTGGCACTTGAACTATTTGTGTTTGGTGTACCCCCTGCACTGTTTGTGATGGGAGTCGAGTTGGCGCTGTTAGCGGGAGCGATGCTCGCGGGAGAGGGAAGCATTTGGGGTGTTACTTGAGAGCCTAACGAGAGCTGGCCCGTGGCCCCCGCAGTACCGTTCATTTCCGCTCTCTCCGCCTCCCGGCTCAGCGCGGCCATCTCAGACTTCATCTTTGCCCATGTGCGGTCCAGTTCAGGGTCTACTGCGAGTTTCGCTGCATAATAAAACTTGCGTGCGCGGATGAAGCCCTCGATCATCCAGCTGTGTACGGAAAAAACACATGCGTGAGCGAGCCACAAGAATTGAGTAAACTGCTTACATCAAGCCTAGTAGGGCTTTTTCGCGTTCGCCAAAGGTATCCTCGGTGGTCCATTTATTTTTGCACCAGCCCAAGAATGCTTCGATGGTAACCCAAGTTTCATGGAAGCATGCTTTCTTGCTGTAATCCTTGACCCATAAGGAGTAAGCGAAACAGACGAGGGCGTCGACGAGCTCTAGTCGTGCGATGATCGCCCCAAATTTGTGGTATTGTGAGTTTGGTGGAGGAGGATGCGATAGTGGACGATATTCCTTGTGCGAAGAAGGGTATGTTGACCAGAACCGGGCGTCGCCGGAGAACTTGAGCAGACGGCCAGCATGGTGGTACTTTTGGTGAATGGCATCGAAATCGAGTTGAGATATCTTGCCTCGCCGTGGTCGACGGACAGGGACAAAGGATTGTAATATGGAGGGGGCTGCTGTACGAGAAGGTATTAAACCCAAATCCTCTTTGACTTCGCCGTCTTCTGACGGTTCAGAGCGCAGATTGAAGTGGGTTGGTTGATTGGAGGGCCTGTGGGGGGCGGCTGAGGGCGGCTGAGGGTGGAGATAGTGGTGGGGATGCTGTGATAGGGCATCAGGGAGATGGGAGATGCGTTGGCGTTTGGTGGAGTCGACTTCTTGTACAAGATCATGCTTGCGTTTAGGTGGGGGAGGGGCAGGGGAGTTTGACCGGGACGAAGGGGGAGATGGTGGCAGGTCCGGTGGCAGCGGGGCTGAGAGCGGACCCAAGATCTGGAAATGGGGAGGAGAGGTTAGGAATGGGGGATGATTGAGGGCAAGTAGTGACCTCTAGACTCTTGAGGAGCTGTTCGCGCGTCCATTTACTGTTGGCGATAGGATGAGCGAGGGTGAGAAGGTGGTGAGGAAGAGGAACTGACCGTTTCTTTAGTTTTGGGTTGTGTGAGGAGGAAGCGGATGAGGAAGAGGATGGCAGGGCAGACATGATGATAGTAGTGGGAAGAGAGAGCGGTGGCCAGCGCAACAATGGCTGGATGAGTTGTGAGGACCCGCTAAGGCGGGTGCAGAATTTGGCTAAACAGGGAGTGCCTTGCCGGTCACAGCGCTTACGGGAATAGCCTCCAGCTGGACAACCCCCTTGCAAACGAAAATAAAATAGAATAAAATAAAATAATCCCCAATTTGTCAAAAAGCTGTTCATTTCACACTTTCCGCGAAAGCTAGACCCCCCAGCAACCTCGCACCCTCCCTCCGCCGACTATGAATGGAGATATGACGCGTCCACTACTACGTTTTGCTGGGGACGACAGGCAACGTTTATATCGTGTCTGCACAGCTCTTTTCCGTGCAACCGGCGCGACCGGCATCCTGAGACAGAACGAATCCATGCACGCCTCTGGACCGCGTGATTGCTATGTAATCCATTTCTTCGCATTTTCTGGCTTTCCATTTCCCCTTGTGGTTCTTGGCAAAATATATCTGCATATTTACCACGTTTCGGATCTGTAACGAGTCCGTCCACACATATCACACACGCGCAACGCCACTGGCCTTGCCATCCTTGAGATCCAACCTGCCAACGTCTGCCAGTCTCCGTGTCAATGTAGCTGAACGTTCGTCCTTGGTCTTCGTCGCTGTGGAACGTTCTCACATGCTCAAACGTGACACATGGTCCACCAGGCAATGTCCGCACCGGCCTCTCATCAGGAACCTCAGCGAGCATCCCAGAATAGCCGTGATACGTTGATTACATCTATTCTCCCTTATCCTCTTATATCAACTCCCTCCGGCGCCATATGAACGCTCCACTCGGTAGGTCTCCGTCATCCGCTCTCTCCTACCACATATCCCTCTGATCGTCCCATGTAGACAACCGATGGACATCCCCACGTCGGCCACATGCCATGGGGACTCACATACCTGATGGACAAATCATCATCGCCACTACGATTCCGATCTAAGCGAAATGAGCACGTCCGCCTAGATTCCGGACTTCTCTCCGCCATACACCTTTCCAGGAAGTCCACCCGTCACCATGCGTCAACTCATCCGTCATGACGTCCCTAAAGTCCCAAATCCAACCGCCAAGATTTTTTTTTTCTCCGTTCTCCCTTGATAAGCACTCAACCGAACGAACCAGAAGCAGACGGGCTCGAGTGCGATCGCTTCTCCAAGTCAGTCCCACCCTCGACGCCTTCCGCGGTCGTAGGACGATCCAGGAACCGCTTCACACGAGGAAAGCAAACCATAATGTAAAGTTTACTTTTTTGTACCGTGACCGTGACAATGGCATGGAATGCGCCTCTCCAGAATAGAGGGAAACTTTATCTTTCCACACTAGTTTCGCATGACACCCCAGAAATAATCAAGGTCTTGACCATTTATGTCGCGCGGCACCAAAGTCCATCGTGCCTGCAATTCTTTGTTGGCCCCCCAGGACACCACCGAGCCTGATCAGTGCGAAGACCACGGGGAACGGCGAGCAAACGAATGCGTGTCCCGGGGACCCAGGGAAGCACCCTAGTTGAAAGAATACGCCCAGGTCACATTTCCTGTTCAGTAGATGTATTGCCGAGCTATTGGCACTGTTTCACCGTCATTGATTTACTGCCCCAAAATTCGTGAGATCGGCGGGCGCCGTGTGGCCCTGCCAGCGTTGGGTAAAATCCATTGGCGAGAAGGCTTCTTGTGGGTTCTGTTGTGACGTGTGTTCGCGCGTTCATAGCTAACGCGAAAGACGTCGTGGGTATGTATGCAGTTCAGTCAAGTACCGATTCTGGTGGCTGGACCACCCAGCACGCAGGGATGTTGAACGTAACGATGCGTTCAGCGCCCGCATCAGATGGAAATCCTGTGTCACCGGTTCCGCCATGCTGTCAAAAACACATGGCATGGTCTATCCATTAGTCATCGAAACCACCGCAAGCGAAAAGTACCATGCCATGCCATGCCTCGGAAACACCTTCGTATTAGCCGCGCAGTTCGGCACAGGTGGATACCCCCTCACACGAAGTCGGCTCCTACGAATTATTAGATGCTGCAGTCTTGTGCACGACCAACTCGTAGACTTTACCTTTCTTTAATCTGCCTAAATGCATGTTCTTCTGCAATTCTTCTGGCCCAAAGATGGGTCACGTACATATGGGCGGCCATGCACGTAAATGACTTTTAGGAACCGATGGACGTCAATTACTGGCGGATTCTGCGCGCTAGCACCAAATCGTGGGCCGTAAGTATGTAAAGCTTCAAGAATTCTGCATAAAGTTCAGGTGCCCCGGTTTCTCGCGAATATGGGTCCAGGACCCGAGTTGTCGAGATGCACGATAACGTAAGATGTCTGACCAAGGGGTGAATGAGTGAAAAGTGCCTGTTTTGGAGGGCAGAATTGTACCTATGGGACACGTTCCAAAATACCAGTGTGTTGAATAGGATGGTAGACGAGCCGACACAAGGATATGCGTGGTCTAGACGTTGATTGCGCTCCAAATGAAATCGGTCTTTGGCTGAAGCAGTGTCACCGGAGATGTCGTTTGATCTGCAGTTGGTAAATTGACGCCGTCCTGCGATCATGATCGATGTGGAAATAAGACTTGGAGGTGCCAAACTTGACATGCGCGGTCGTTCCGCGTTCTGTCAGAGACCATAGAGAAACGAGTGGAGGGAAATAAGCATGTGTGAAGCGTTACGGCTCCCCAGTCGGGGGTACTGTGAAGGAAGTTTGGAGAGTGTCAAGGAATGGTCAGGACTGGCCGAGCGCCACATCGCCACATTTTGATGGGCTGCATCGACAAACAAACGTCACTGGCGTGCAATGACGACACGAGTGCCTGGCTTGATTGTCGCTTTTAGAGAACAGGAACAAGGGGTGGGGATATCTCGTTACCCGTACCAGGAGTGGGGTCTGTGCTCCTGCCCTGGTCGATGGGAGGGAAAGGTGATGGGGGATTGTGTCCTGTTTGTGCATGTTAGGATCAGAAGCTCCCGGAAAACACCTCATCCCAGAACGGCAAGGCTGTCCTGCAAATGAGCACCGACTCGAGCAACGACTTCGTCTTTCCGTGGCCTCCTCTCACCCTGATTCTCTTCCTTTGGACGTGAAAACTGATCTGAATTTGAATCTTTGGAACTTTCATCTTATGGGCGTGTCGACGGCTATTTTGTAAAATCATACTACTCAATCAGAATGCCCCAGCAAGTGGACAATGCGACGATCGTGATGTTAGATCGCATCTGCGAAGACGATATTGGACGGAAATTGCGTGTTGCAGGAAGGTGAGGGTTTGATTACACTCGTTGCATGCCTCACCGTGTAAAGGGGTCGCCAAATACAGGATGCTCACATATGATGCCGAAACCACGCTTGTGCTGTTGCAAGACGCATCCAACGCATTGCTTGTCGATGCAAGTTTATGCGTTGACGCCGACGTCCCAAGCGCGAAGGACCGCAACAATGGACATGGATGGGCATTAGAGCGAAAGAGCTACGTATGGGTTGTTGGTTACCTCGAGCGGGTTGATGTAAGTGAAAGTGGTTTGTGATATGCTCAGACGATCTCATAGGACATGCTTCGGCTTTTTTCCGACGACCAGACGGAATTGCCCATACCCATGCTTCCAGCCTACTTACCACCACCGGATATCAATCCTTCGCTCGTTCTGCGTGCCGTAATTATCGCCCCAGTCACGAAAGATTTCAGCACTGGACAGGTGCGAGATATGCTCGCGGGAATGGCAGAGGTGCCTCCCGTGGCGTACCCGGAATGGGCGGTGGAGGATGCGAGGCATGGGCAATCATGACGGTACACGCCCGCCGAGGATGAGTATATATTTTCGGACATGGGATCCGACGTGGAGTTGTCTCTCACTAATTGTCGGCTGATGACGTGCATGCCTGCAGGGGCAACTTCCATGGGGGCGTGGCGTGGGTTAACCGAGTACGTTGTGGGTAAACAGGAAGCCTTGGCCTGGATGTTGGGCTGATCTGAACCGCGTCCCTTTCTCCGCGAGGGTGTGGAGCCCACGCTGGAACCTCGACGCATCTGGTCTGTATCTGTGATAGGATGCGGTACTTGTGTGTAGTACTTGTGTGAGGCACTGGACCGACAATATATGGCATGATTTCATTGATATGGGTGGATTGCCGATAAGATTAGATGTTCGAGGGCTAAGCGGAATGCCGAAATTAGAACTGCGGGTGTGATTGGCTCCGTCTCCGCCGTCACTGAAGGCGCTGGCAACCGAGCGGAGGGGGACAAAGCGACAAAGGAGGGCATTCCCGACGAACGGGGAGTGTGACTTTGACTGGCTTTTATTTTTGTTTTGTTCGCTGTGGACTCGCTCGGTATGCTTTATGAAAGGGCCCACGTGTTGGGAGAGAGGATGTCCTGATTTGGCGAGTGCTGGATCGGGAATTGGATAGAGCGTGCCCTTGCCTCGCCTTGCAAGCCGGTGCGCTGAGAGAGCTTGCTTCACTCTGTCCACAACAACTTGCGCTCCTTCTCTCCACCGCGATCCTCCTCCTCGCTCCACCCAAACTCTGACTTATATATATCCTCGAAATCTACGTTCTGTAGGTCCCGCATCTCACCGCACCGCCGCCGTTGGCCATGTCTTTCTTACATCGCACCACATCCTCTAGCTCTCGGTGCTCATCCACCATGATAGGCACCTCAAACACTCCATACACAGACCATTTCCGGTCGCCCTTGCAGCCCCGTCAGCCTGTTCCTTATCCCTCCCCTCGCGACTTCCCTGTGTCCGTGGAATACGACTTTCCCGCCTCCTCCACATCCAGATTCCCAATCTCTTCAATTCGCCAAGATGCACCCCAGAAGTCGAGTGCAGAACCACCACCACATCCTCCCAAACCCATATATCCTCGCCACGATCCCCTCCACATACTCTCTCAGACCCCCCCGCCTCCCCCCCGGTCCTACCCCAGCGTCCTCTCAGCACCCTCGGTGGCACCTGGCGTACTCGCAGATGGCGTACTCACTGCCAAACTGCCCTCCGTTCGCCGTTTCCTCGAAGCTGCCATCATCGCCCCACCCGAGTGTCCACCTCTGCCCACAGACAAGCGCGTTTTGGCGCTCGTAGCTCTCTCTGTCTTTTACCATCCGCTCCATCCAGCCCATTGGGCCTTCTGGAACAAGGACCAGAAAAAGGATACCGCACTCATGATTCAAACTGTTTTGGGTCAGTCTTGTCTCTCTCCCAGCCGCCTCTCCACCACCTGTCGTACTGACACTCCTTCACAGATACCACTCCCACACCCATTCTTCCTCCGATTGGATGGATCGATGTCCCGGAGAACCTCTGGATCCTTAGAAGCATGCAACTCGCTTATGCGCCAGCGCTCGCATCCCTTCCCTGGTACGCGGCGTATACCCCCGCTGAACCCGAGAACCGTATGAATCTTCGCAAGCGCAAACCACCTGCCATCCTCCCACCGACGACAAATGGTCCAAGCGGTGACGAAACTGTAGACGAAGAGGAAATAATCACTCCCCCACCTCGCAAGCGTGCCAGGACACGCAAATCGGCTGCTACTCGTTCGGCAGAGGTCCGACCCAAGTCCAATGCAAACAACGATCCTGCCGACGAGGATGCGAAACAAGGCAATGGGAACCGAGTGTCAGAAGCCGTCCAGGCGGCGTTGTTACTCGCCCCCGATGTCCCGCCTACCATCACGAAATCTGCGAAGCGCGAGCGCATCGAATCCCCCGAAATTGTCATTTCTGCGAGTACGGCAGATGACTGTGCACGGCCCGAAACACTGGATGTAGAGGAGGCGCCGGAGCTGCGCAAGAGCTTGCGTCAGCGAGAGCGCAGGGAGAAGGCAGCTAGCTCTGCATCGCCTGCATCTGTCGCATCCACACTCACCCCATCTGTTCAGGCGCGCGGTTTGTCTCAGGCGCACACACCCTCCCGCGCGTCGACCTCGGTGACCCCAGAGGGAGAATCCGGATCGAGCACAGCTGTCAGCTTGTGCGATGAAGAAGCCACGAAATCCAAGGCCACCGAGACAGTGGAAGAGGTGGCCGATGAAGAAGCAGAAGAGAACAGCATCGAGGGCCCCGCTGCCAAGAAGGCTCGAATCGCCCGTCCCAGAGCCAAAGGTGGCTCCCGAGCGAGAACTGCGACCAAGAACAAGACAGATACCATCACTGACGAAGCGAAAACGAACGCGACCGTGCAGGCGCGGCCGAAGGCACGATCGAGGGCCAGGACCCGAAGACGCTGATTGGCTATCCGGACATGTATCACACAAGAATCCAGCATCGGCATCGGCATCAGCATTTGGAATTATTATCATACCCTTGTCGCATAGGAAGGAACCGCATTTTCTCTCTCGATCTCAACTTGTATACAATGTCGATGTTCAAGTGTCAGTTTGAACCACGGTAGACAAGCATGTAGGTGGATGTAGAGTGGAGGCTGTACTATTCGTGAGATCGCTATGGTTCCACGCTCCTTTTACTTTTCCATTCATTTCTCTTTCTCTCTTTCTCCCTTCTTTTTCTGTATTTCTGAGGATCGGAAGCAGTCCACTAGTAGTGCCCACATTAGTACTGTCGCTTTGCTTTGCATTTGGTCTGTAGAACCATTATGTAGCGTGGCGGTGATTTGTACCATATCATCGGGGACGTAGGAAATGTAGGAGGCAGTACTGTCGCATAGTTTCTTGGAATTACACTGTCTCGGATTGGCTGGCAAGTAAATGACGCGACGCGTCTGTCACAAACGCGACGTGACACAACACGTGACCCACGACATCGTTTCTGCACCGCCACAAACCTTGTCATCGCTGCGGGTGACGTCGAGCACGAGCGAGCACGATCATCAGCGCATGACGTTGAGATGGCAGGTATTCGTTATTATCAGACCTTTCCTCGACCGAGCTCATCCCTCATGTTCCTCAGACTATGCCGTCTTTGCCATCGCAGACTTTGACCCCAACGCGTATGCCAACGCCGTGCTCGCTGGCGAACCCTACCCTCCAACGTCCTCGTCTCACCCCAAACCCAAATCTGCATTCCTGACACAAGAACCTGCCAAGGAGGACATCTCTGTGGCCATTTCCAAGCTTGACATTGGTGTCGAGGATGTCAGTAAGCAGATCAAGGCGCTGGTGCGTTCCCGTTTTTCCCTCTTCAAGGCCCATGTTGAGCAGAACGATTGGGTGGCGTAGGTGACGGCGCACCACGAGGACCTCTTACAACACGCGTCCAACGCAAGTACGCTCTCAGGTTCTCTCGCAGCCGTCCGACGAGGGCTCGACGACGTCGAATCGTCGATCGAAAAGTGAGCGTGTGTGTTTTTACCACACCGTGTGGGGAACAGGACTGAAATGAAAGGACACTCTTGGACTAATAGGTTACGCCAGAAGATTCGGGTACCGTATCAGGCGCTGCAAGCCAACGTGGCGCGTCTTGAGCGTATCCAGCAAGCGAATGATGCGCTTCGGAGGATGGGGCGGTTTGGGGTTTTGGTGAAGCGACTCGAGGTGCAGATGAGCGAGTTGGGGGGGAATGGTACTGGTACTGGCACTGGCACTGGGGGTGCTAATGGGGGCGCGAATGGGGCTGGGGAGTACCAGGAAGACAAGGAACGCACGATCGCCAAGGCTGCGTTGAGCATTGCGGAATTGAGTGCGTGCTGTGTGTTGCGTTTTGGTGTTGGGAGGTGTCTGACGGCGAGCAGGTGCATTGCTCGATGGACCTGACGGAGGTGATTCGGAGGAGACGCGTACACCTCCGGATGGCGAGTCGTCGTTGTCGACGAGCGCGAATAGTATTCCGTTGCATTCTGTCCATGCGGCAACCGCATACATTCCGTTTATCACTGATTCGAGAAAGAAGGTCAGGGAGGAAATGGAGGCTATGGTACTTCAGGGTCTCATGTCCTTGGTATGTCAACACGGCACACTCGTCACGCACGTGCTGACAGAGTTGGCAGGATCAATCGCTCCTCGCATCGTCACTGCAGACGGCTTATAACCTGCGCATGTTACCGACGCTGGTAGCGGGTCTTGTGCGCGATTTGAGCGACGCTGTAGAGGAGCGTATCCGAAACGCCTTTGATCTCACCCGAATATCAAAAGAGATTGTGGCCAAAGGTGGGTGGGTCGTATGGAGATGTCGTTTCTTTCTAAGCCAAGTATGAGTGTAGAACCTACACAAGCATCGCAAGGTTTGCTATACAAGTCGCGTGTGCGAACAGAGCCGACCAACGTCACTGCGCCACAATTCGCAGCTGCGCTATGGGCGAGGATCGAGTCGCTTGTCGAGGAAATGGCGGGATGCTGCATCAAGGTAGGGTTCTGTCCTGGCCATTGGCTCACTGGGGTCAGACATCTTGCGTCCAGGTGTATACGCTAGAGAAAGTACTCAACCTCAAAAAGGACCCGCTCAGTGGGATATCGTTCCTCGACGAGGCTCTCAAGGTTTGCGTTATTTTTCTTATCATTGTAGGTGGCTTACTAGACAAACACTAGGCGACTGACGATAAACCAAGTACTATATTTTGGACGTCTTTAGGCAAGTCCTTGGACAAGCATGCACGCGACGCCGCTAAAGGTCGGTGATCATCTTATACGTTGTAAATATGAACTGACAGCAAGTGTAGGATCGAGTTTCCTGCACCAAACTCTGAGCTCTGGCTATCCCAAGCTCCTACGGCTTTTTCACGAGTTCTTTGCTAGCATTGCCGTACACACCGACACCGTGTATACCCCGTCACATCAATCGTGAGTCTCTTCCAGCATCTCAGAAGGTCCATTACCAATGACCCGACCAAGTCCAGAAACGATTCTCCTGCTCCGTGCCCTTGCAACCTTCGAAACCCTCTATGTTTCTCGTTCGTCTACGAGGATGAACGAAGCCGTCGCTCACGCTTTCTCTGGTGGTTCTCGTGCTCCTCCTGGCGCAAACGAAGGAAATAACATCGTGCGAACCGTGACCAACGAGCTTGACTCTGCACGATCTGATCCCCTGCTGGTGCGGGTAGTGGCCAAGAGTGCTGCATCGAGTCTGGATAGCGTGGTCACAAGGGCGGATGGACTGGTGAGCCGCCCATCGCTGTCAAGAACGTCCCTCACGTCGTTTATCGCAGATTGTATTCGACCGCTCAGCTGTGTCACTGTTAGGCCCAATGGCTACGCCACAACAATTGCTGAACGGACAGGTTGCGACCTGTTTGTATTGCTGCTGGACCAAGCTGGATAAGCTGATGGAAGAATACGCGGAGAGTGTGTCTACCTCCATCGGGCCCAGCATAACCGTACGTGAACGAAAAATGGTGTGGTCGTCGCATTATTCACCAATATCGCCAGAAAATGCGAAGCAGATATGATCAGATCGTCGATCCACTGCTGAGTGCCATCAAAAAGGAGCTCGCAGGCATCGTAGCGAGGCTCCATAGGCTCGACCTGCGAAAGACGAACGATCCCAAGTCTGGCATGTCAGGAACGAGTCTGTACATGAAGGATCTCGTCGATAAACTCAACTTTGTCAAGACGGGGTTGTTGAGCAACTTTGCCCCCGAGATTGTGCGACCATGGTAGTGATCGTCGTTTGATCCAAGACATGGTCGGCTAATATCTGGTGCACAACAGGTTACCTGGTATCGTCAAGTATGTCATCCGAATATTTATCATGCATGCTTCGATCGCGAAACCGCTTGGAGAGAGTGGTAAACTCCAGCTAACGACAGACATGGCGGAGCTCGAGTTCTCATTGAACGCATTCCTTGCCGACGGATCGCAAAGCAAACGGAGTGGGAGTCTCGAGAGCATTGGCGAAGAATACAAGGCACTGAGAGCCATGCGGTGAGCATCCTTTCTCGTCTCCGGGCCCTCGGCGTGTATTCACCATGCACACGCAGCCCACTGCTCTTTCTCGAAACTGCGCATTTGGCCTCGCTTGAGCGCACCGCTGGCCTCGCGCCGCTCGTTGTGCTGCACCACATCCTCGTCCGGTCACCGTTGCCACTCCCACACACGCTTCACGGGTGGCAAGAAGCCGAGTACGTCCGCTGGGTCGACGAGCATGCGCCCGAGGAGGCCTTGTCGCTCATCGATGGATGTATCTCGCATTGGGAGAAGCGGGATCGGCGTGGGCAGGAGGATGAGATGGGTGTCGAGTATGTTGGTCTTGCGCGTGCTGCGCTTGGGAGCGTACAGAGAGTGTCGTGATGGTGTTGTCTATGTGTTTGACTTTTTATTGTGGTGCTGTGAAACGAACGGGTTTATTTAATTTTATATTTTCTTTAGTCCTGTATCATGCCTCACTTTGTAACCCAAGGTCCTAACCTTGGTCGCTTGTACATGTAATCTATCCAGGGTCACATCTCGTGAGGGCCCGGTATTGGCTGGCTTCTCGTCTCGGTGCCCCGCCTTGACCGACAGTCAATTGG
>JBBPTD010000986.1:0-14204 GCA_038093895.1 Boletus aff. mottiae
TCCTTAATGTCCCGTGTTCTTTCTTCAGAGGCAGTCCGGGGAAGGTCATTGTTGGAAGTTGGCGACGATTTCGGACCCGGGGCAAGCGGAGCTGTGATGCCGGTGCGTGCGAGTTCCTGGCTGTCGAAGAGCATTCCGCATTGAGATTGAATGACCTGTTCCACCATCCAACGCAACAGACACTTCGACATCATCCTGAACATTTCCTCCACCGATGTCTGAAAGGACCGTAAGCAATTCGTGATAGCCAGTTTGTGGAACCTGAACCGACCACTGTGACAACCCGCGGGCCCCAAACCATACTTCTAGCACATCCGTGGTGAATGATTAATAATTCATCGTCGACATCCTCGTTCTGGGGTTGAATTCTTGCATAGTTTCTCTTCAACAACCGTCCGAAGATAGACTTGGTTAAAATAGGGTCAAATCTGATTCCGAGTCGACTATTTCATTGGCCGCATCGTTTTTTACGGGCCAATGGTACAGATCGGGCCAGAACCTGGAACGATGCTAGGTATCAAAGGTTAACGGGGCTCCACGTACGATGTTGAACGATATACTTCCTCAAGGGAAAGCGCGTGCCGGAATACCTTGATGGCAGAGTTGGTGTTCATGAAGGGTAGTATACGATTGAGCACCCCAGTATTCTGTACGGTATCCCTGACAGCGAGTAAGCCACAAAGGAATGCCTGCGATCTTGACGATACCTACCATACGCCTACGAATTCCACCTTTACATCCTGTGAGAAGGTCTTCTCAAATCCAGCAGCCAGCTCAGCTCCCTCCTTGCCGGTCCGTGTATATGCCTTGTAAGCGAAGTTGATTTGCTGAAGGTTGTCCTTTGGCAACAGTCCGACCTTTAAAGCATCGATCAATCGTCGCGGACGCCATCCCTGGCTACACAAGTTACCCTGTTCACATCCCAGCCAGCGCGCGAGCAGTGTATGCTCCACGAGAAAAACCTGGGTCTGAATCAGCAGTGGGCTTAACCGAGACACCGCGTTACCAACCGAATAAGCAAAAATTGTCCCCGATACGATAGTTTGCCATGAGGAATTGGTAACCAGCCATTGCATGCGCATCCAGATACCTAGGCTCGCATGGTACCTGTCGTGAAATCTCCCGGGTTTAGGTGCACGTACCAAGCGACTGCTTCGTCCACAATGGATGCTAACGAAGTGAACAGTGGTGAGACAACCCCAGGTGCAAAACACGTGCCGATCCCTGCCTAGTTGATGTCAGGATAATCCCGACGGCAGAACAAGCAAAGGTACTTGATGATAAGCCACTTGTTGGTCCGTTGGTATTCTGTGATCATTGAGCTATCCCATTCAATTGTTCGTAGAAAGGATATACCATATCATTATATTGTCCGTTAGTACCATCGAAGCAAGGAACAATAGTACGAGGGGGCCGAGAAAAATCCTTGGACGTGTCTGAATTCATTCTCGCGTCTGACACGCAGTCATGCTGTGAGTCTCCCTTGAACGGGTCAAAAATCTTCACCGGAGGCTGCTTTAATGAAGGATTCTCACCGAGAGGATGTGTCTGGGAATAATAGTCAGGGTTCCAAATGGCACCGGGAGGGTTTTATGACATGCCTGACACAAATAAACTGGTCTGAAACCCTAACGAGTGGTCGCAGGCCGTCTCGTCACCGAAGCTCCCGGATTCCGAGGCTGTTCAGTTCCGACCTGCGGACGTGTCAATGCTGTCGCTTCCATAGTCAGATTGATCTGTGGAAGCTCCGCCTAGAGGCTTCCTGTCAACTGAACTTGGCCGAAATACGTCCAGGACACTCGAAATCCACTTCTTTTTGGTTCCGGGCCGGCCAATCAGCGCTGGGAATCGTGCAAAAGCGTCTTCGAAAACATTCCGTTGCAAAACAGCTCGCCTCAGTTTCAGTATGGCTGCCGACGTCAAGCCTTATGCAGAGGCCTACACAAAAGGCTTGACTGGGGTAGGTATCTGCGGGCCGGTGCAGGTTAGCCTCGTCGCCAAAACGTATCTCTAAACGGAAGAGAAGGAATTGACCCCATTTGGGCGTCTCTGTGTTGCGGACAGTGTAGATATCAATGAGAGGGCTTGCTAAGCTGCGTAACAATTGTTGGACTGCTGCTCTGCGGATTGTATGATCCCCTCCCCGGCAATGTCACACTGTAAACTCAAAGAAGCACAAAGAAGAAAAGGTGGCTATCACACTTCACTGTCTAAGTAACAACCTAGCACAAATTGATCATCTCTAGTTCTTCAACCAGGGTTCGGTGGCGATAGGCGAGTCGGACGTCTGGCACGTTTGTCTATGTAAACAGCGGAGTATCATTTTTGGTCAGAAAAGTACCGTCGCACCCAACATCATGATCTCACCTTATGGATATCATTTCCAGCGGCTCCTGCAAGGTACCATTCTTGACCTAGCCAGTGACGTTTGAGTTCCATCTCGAAGCCACTCTGTACCACAGAGTTGCGGGCCAGTTCTGCGAGCGAGCTCTGGGGCAGTTTATATATCTGTACGTCGATATGATCGAGATATATCCCTCGCTAGAAACTGTGCGAAGCTTACATGGGCAGCTACACTATACTCCTCTAGCAGTGGTTCCTATGGTCACAGCAACATGGATTATTTCGCGCCAATGGGTAGTGACGGAGACACACCTTGGTAAAGTGAAATTGGAGGGGATCATCGGTGCTCAAGCTTACATTCAACCCTGTCTTGAAAAAATCTGGGAGGGGATTGCGCTCATACGTGAGAAACAAGGCATTGTTACTCAAAGGACTCATAGCGAGACCAATTTGTCTCAAATAGAAAAGATATTGTAACGCGGGGACCTTGCGAAGTAGTATACCATGAGAGATTGAGTGGGATGTGAGGAATGTGGCAGTGAGATGGTCGGTATCGCCTGCTTCTCCCGCATGGGGTCGGAGGACGAACGTGCCTGTGATCAGAAGTAGGTAAGGTTACAATCACACCCAATAAGCCAACGTACTGAAACCTCGTGCCTGCCGCCAGTGGTTGAGACTGGCCGTGTTGGCATACATATAATAGATCCTAACATGAGGAGTTTCAGACGGTCAGGAAGGGTTTCCATAAGTGAACTTACCAGTACGAGTAGGGGGGATTCTGAGGGGTGTCCCAGAGACGAGGATAGGGAAATTTGCGATGAATTCGGCGTTCCGCCTTTGACTCGTCGTCCACACTATCAAAGCCGATCACACGCTGCAGGAAAACATGGAGTTCCGGATGCGATGTTGGATCTTTAGTGACCTCGAATAACGGGCGGAATAGATCTGAACAAATCTTAAACATGAGACATGAGACCAAGTGTTTGGAAACCTACTGATCACAACGTCTTCGAAAGTTCCAATCACGCCATTCTCTTTGTAAACATTGTACAAGCGTGGGACTTGGATGAGCCAGCGGACATTATGCGAGAATAGCTTGTTATTGATAACCCATTTGGCAACATTGTCCCATTCGTCCACCGATCTGCCGTATATGCTAACTCTCCATTCACAGTTCTATAAAAGTGAGTGTGATGGGAGAGTATGCCACCGGCATGCGTACCTGGTACTTGCTTTGCTCTACATCGGTCATCACCTCTACAAAATGATTAGCGACCTGAGTACCAGATCATGCGAGGAACAAACGACACCTTGAGTAAGTTCAGCAAAGTACCGTCCATCAATACGATTATCGATCTTCAGAAAGATTTCCCGAAGTCTAGATTCTCCAATAGGGTTGTATTTCAGGTTGAACTTATCAAACCGGTGGAATGAGTCTTGGTGTGCGTGCATATCGAGCGTGTCGATGGACAGATCGTAGGCACTCAATTTAAGGGACTGGAAAACTTGCTCAAGCGTCAGCTCGGCCCCATCGCGGAAAATAACAACATCCTAAGGGGCACCAGCATTAGGGCCGCAGGCTAGCAAGCGTAAACGAGACATACATGGGGACTACGTTTCATCTTTGCCTTGATGAACCGTAATAGATGTTTCTGGTTCATGCAACTCGCCAAGTGCACGTGAGTATCCACCTTGCGCACGTTGTAAAAATCTCTGGAGGCACCTGTCATCAATGATACTGAATAGATTTGGAGCTCAATCTAACCTGTGAGGGACGCTCTGAAAGACGGGAAATAAGTATGGGTCTACACGTAAATGTCGTTTGTCTACCTTCATAGCTGCTAACTCTTGGGATTCATTGAGCAAGCTGTACATTTCGAATTTACTTGCTAAATATTTGAGTCTCCGGTATGCTATGCTTTTGGCCGGACCACCGGATATGACCCCGAGAACATGGTCGAGATCGATGAAATATTCCCGAATGGACGGGATGTCAAACATCGGTTCCTCGTCTGAGGTCGGTGATGCGTTGTCAGCTGATACAGTAGGCAAGAATCTCCCTGCGTACCTGCCGCGGTAGAGTATACTTGGTATACGCCCCTGTCATCGATCCTGAATTCCCATGGGTGCGAACCCGGGATCTGGCAAGTTGAAAAATCGAATTGTTCGTTTTCTGTGGTGGGATGACCATCGGCGGCCGGGGCGTCGTGCTTTGCGCTGAAATTCCAATGTGGAGGGGGTGGCTTAGGGTATATTTTCCATGGCTTGTATGGGCTCTCGGAAACTCTAGCTTTGGCGAAGTCGACATCGGGCTGAACGCCAGATACGCCTGCAAAGCCCCCTGCTATTCCATTGAAGTGACCGTCATGGTCCTTGGGGTTGTCGCCGAGCCTCTGCAGGGATTTTGCTATATATTTGTCGCGCAGTTCGAGGCAGTGCCTAAACATCTTGAAGGTATGTGCCATTTCTGGGGTGACAGAGACTGCAAATATTGTACGTGAGTTAGTTCTTCTTCGGATCTAAGCAAAGATCCGCACATTGCACCTGCGGTTCGTTGCGCACTTTGTCTTCGCCTTCGAAAAGGGGGGATGTACTGCTCTGTTGTTCATTGGCTCGCAAGGCCTCGCGGATCGCAGAGAGACCAAAATTTCCTGGAAGGGAGGAAGGGCCATCGGAGATGACGGTAGAGACATCAGATGTGCGCCGATGGGCCAGTTTCTTTTCTTCGATCTGGAGGTATTAAGTAGCGCTGACTGAACCTGTTGGCCACGACTTACTTGCTGCAGGCTCTTTTCGTCGGTGTAGCCATAAAAACCGTCTCTGGACTCGGGGATTATGAGTCCGGCGTTATGTTCGACGTCAATCGGAGAGTTTGAGGACTGTGTCAAGATTTCAGGCGTGTCACTGGCGATGGCATTGTCGGCCATGAAAACGGTGTCAGTCTAAGCGACGCATTGACTCCGAACATTGATGTGTATTTGGCCCCTCGCCTCCTCGGGCTTAAAACTGGCCATGTATGACCAAACCTCACTCGGAAACACTAGAAGCGTGACTCAAAGACCCTCCGAGAAGACACAAGAGACTGGACGTCGACGAGTGGACGATAAGCAGTGCTAGCCTTACGTAATAAATGATAATAATAATTTACTGATAATAATAAGGTTATCAGGGGGTAAGGGATCCTCATTGGGTTAAACTCTTCTTTTACGTCCATCAGTTTGTTGTTGGCGACGAAGAGGGTGAGCCGTAGACGAACCTTTGTGCACGAGCGACCCGATCGACACGATGGGCAACACATCCTCGAACGCGAACCAAAATCGACCATCACCAGTTCCGACCAAACAAATCGATTCACCAAGTCGCAGACAATCCTCCAAATCACCCTCTCCGAACCCCAACCAACCCCACCGCTCCTTGCGTACAAAGAAAAAATCGCTGGAGCTGCCGGATCTCGCCCTTCTTTCCCTCACTCCTGCACACTCCCACCAAAATTCTGCCAACTCATCTCCCTTATCATCCTATCGTCGGCCACCGAGGACTACTTCCCCAATCCCGATTCCGATTCCAGTTTCTAACAATGGCATTATCAACAATGCTTCAAATACGGGCACTTCTCCTCGTGGAAGGCAAACCAATGTCAAAGTGAATCTTGCACGGGAAGCCGATGCTTCAAACTTCTCGTCGGATTTACTCCTCGCGCAGCCACCCTCAACTCACATTCCAGTACCTCACCATCAACATCATCCCCGTAATCGCGGTAGCCCTTATTTCCGAGGAGCCCCTCTTCAATACAATTCCACACATTCGTTCGCTTCTCGCGGCCAGGCTGCCGCACAACCCCGTATGCAAGAGATCTATGCAGAGAGCCAGATCGAAGTACCCACACATCCTGATCGACCGGTGTTCATTCAGGAGACAGTTCATTCGACAATCCCCCTTGCGCTACAAAAGGCTGAGGAAGAACTTGCGGCTGCGACGACCAACGATCTAGTTGAATCTGGACAACCTGCCTCCAATCGTTCCTCGGATGAACCAAGGGAATCTGTGAACGTCAGAATTACTTGGCGCGGAGGTGGAAAATCCGTCGTCCTTGCCCGCGCAGGTGACGACAATTGGAAGGGTCGCCAACAAATGGAACCAGAGTACGTCTCCCGTGATCGATTTGCTCGTCCGTCTGACTCGCATCATAGCGACCCCCCTGCGGATACATCGTGGTCCACTTGGGTCTCGCTCATGCCTGGAACACACCATATTCGTTTCATCGTCAATGATCAATGGCGCTTAGCCGATGACCTCCCGACAGCCGTAGATGACGAAGGGAGCCTGGCAAATTACGTTGCAGTCCCTATCTCTGGTTTGACACCGCCTCACCGCGTATCTGCGCCTGTTCCTCCGAAGCAGCCCGCTCCTCATCCAGTCCATTCGTTCTGGTCAACCACAACCTCCACCACCCAAGGTTCCACGATTGACGTGCCTTCCTCTTCGGATGCCACGAGATCATCGTCTAAGTGGACAGATGAAATTCCCGCTGAACTTGTTGCTGCCGCCCGCGAGGAAGAAGCTTACCTTGCCTACACGGCTGCCGTAGAATATGACCAGTCAGGCTACGCTAATACCCACCAAGTCCCTGCGCCAAACATTCCACCGGCCCCTGTGCTTCCGAGACACCTGGATAAGCTCATCCTGAACGTTAAAGTCGGACAACCCCCACCGTCCAGGGGTCGCGAGAGAGAGCGCGAAAAGGAGCGCGAAAAAGAACGAGAACGCGAGCATAGGCGGAAGCAGGGACGATCGCTACTTGGAATGACTAGTACGCTCGCACGGGATATCTATAAAGAGGGTAAAGCTGGGGAGGATGAGCACCCTCCAATCCCAATTACGACTGCGAGTGGCACAGACGTAACCCACCTTGCAGGCTTATCGCTGGCGAACGCTCGTCTCGGGCTCGATGGAGGTGGACTGTCAGATGACGCCAGCGTGTTGCCCGTGCCGTCCCATGTCGTACTTCATCATTTGAGTACGAGTGCGATCCGTAACGGTGTACTCGCTGTCGGGAGCACGACGCGTTATCGACAGAAGGTATTTATGCGTCTCTGCTAACAGAATGGTCACTTACTGATGGGTGTTTTAGTATCTCACTACGGTTTATTATAAGCCTACATGAAGCATGCGACCGTGATCAGCATGGCAATACGCAGGACGTCGTTAGAAGCCACATTTCGGGAGACTTTCAATCAGGCCATTCATCTGCTTATTTATCCGTGCAATTACTTAGTTGATCGTTTCTTGGGATATTGCCTCTAGATTCTCCTTGAACACCCACCCATGATATATGTGGACGACCCATGATTATATGCCCATCTTTTCAACGACGCAGACGCATGATTGTTACGTGTGTGCATGTACATTGGTCCACTTCCTGTTCTAGATCCTTTCGTTTCTGCTTCGTTTGTATGTCGTTTTACGATCATGATGATTGTACGATATTCTTAGACTACTCACCTTACTAGCCAAAATGTATCTTATGTGTATGAACCGCACACTATTTGATTTGATCTGGGAAGAAGATCCGAGGACCACGGACAAGAAAAAATATTTGGAAAAACCAACAGCCCACCGCGAGGGTCGAACTCGCAGCCTTCAGATCACTTGCAGGGATTACACCCGCCTTAAAAGTCTGACGCTCTGGCCAATTGAGCTAGGCGGGCCTGCATGTCGTTGCCTCGCGGAACACCAAGAGTGAGTGACCTCGCCTGTCGGACGGAAACATGATGCAACAGCATGAAATGCCAACGATCACTCGATCAATGACGACTTTCTTCCAAGGTCACCGAACACACGTTGTAACACCATGACGTTTACTTCCTCCTGGATATCCTGTGCTGCTAGTGCCGATTTCAAAGGCACCGACCGGATTGTATGCATGGACGCACAATGGCCATAGATCTAGTATGACGGGAAGCTGCTGTCAAAAAAAAAAAAAGAAGAACGCCAGGCACCCCGCAGTGACTTTGCGCCGATAACACATATGACAGTCGTCCTCATGTCTGCATGACACTGGCACCCACACTATTATACAGCACCACGATTCATTACCGTCCATCCCTCGCTAGCAATGGAGCCGAAAGACACTGTTCGCACCTGGTCACCGTGGGCATCCATTCTGATCCCGAATGATGGTACAGCCAAAACTGTGAATCACAATATCCGGCTAGGACGCCTTGTCATAGTACTCATATTGACAGGGATGATAACTTCTGAATCGGACGCGGATGCGGCGTTCCCTGTAAACGCAGACCCTACCTGCAGGATACCACACATCACCAGCGCTGTGCAAATTAAACGAGTAGGGGTGCCAGTTTTTTTCAAACCACATATTACCGAACTCGTCGGCTGGACTGTTAGGAGGTGTAAAATACCTTCCTGGCCAGTTTCCCATTCGATCCTGTGGTGGCATTTTTACGTGCTAATCAATAATGTCTGGTAGTTACTGCATGATGAATATTGTTTTAACGGCATGGAAGGAGACCTGCAAGGATAGCTGGGAACTGATACTCGGATGTGCTGGTCATAAAGTTTTTCAGATAACTATAGGTAAAGGGGTCGAAACAATCAGGGACATGAAGGTTTGGAGGGACACTTGCTCCTGAGGAAACGTATGTAAACAGTACCTTGCATGCACGGATCCCTCGTGTACAGAGAAATATTTCTTGTGACATGCACCTTCCTGACCGGCTACCCTTTCAGGATAACTATCTCGCCCGAGAGGTACAAACCGTGGCATGGAAATTAAGTCAAGAAATTAATCCACGGAGGGGAGGAGAGGTGCATCAGGAACTCGGTACTAGGGTATGGACTGGCTTGCTGTGCGATTGATAGGCGGCAGCTGTACGCCCACCGTGCATACATAAGTCCCTGTGCTGTATGAGCAACGGGTGTCCTCGTGGTCAGTGCAACCACGAACCGAAAAATGTCGGTGCTGGTGAGGATTTTGACGTACTGCATTTTCAACGAACCGTAGCTCACTTGTAAGGTCGACCCAGGAATTGTTTAAAAAGTTCGTTGCTCTAGCAATGGAATTTGTAACGCAACGCAGGACATGGAAAGAACCGGGGAAGAGTCGCAATCACAGCGACATCCATTACGCCGAGTTTCCGAAATCATGGTCGACACGAGCGGAGAGAGGGTTGCAGGAGATGGACCACATGTTCAGGAGCAACCGGAGACAGTTGGGAGAGACAACGCAACTGCAAGGGACGCAGATGCCATGCCACTGGCAGACACCGCCCAAGGTGAGAACAACGACGGTGTGGGGAATCGTACCTAGACTGAGCTGGATTTGGGAGCAGTATCGATTGTATCAGCATGAAGAAGTGAGTATGCAACGCACGTACAAAAGACGCGTCATGGTTGTCAGCAATCCCGACCCGCCGACCGACGACAGCGAGGGAGAGTTTGAAATGAAAAGTGGAAGGTGGTGAGGTGATACCGCTGTCCCATGCACGTACGAGTGACACGAGCGCTGACGATCCTCGCTGTTTTTTCTAGTCGAGCCCCTGTTGGTCATTCCTGACCGTCCCTCGTTGAGTTTCCTCACATCGAAGTATCGAGATGATGCGCCTGTCGACAGGGGGACATACGGACATCATCGTGTGGAACAAGTGGTAGTAGCAAGCTAGCAGTTGGAAACTTTGGCGATTAGTAGCCTAGACTATGTCAACGACGGGGTAGTTAACAATAGAGTTTCCGGTCTTCTCCGCTCAAGGTCACACAAAGTATACGGGCAACAGCTGTACTTTGGTCACGTCACCGAAATTTGTTGTGGACCTCGCACGGTTCGACCTCAACACCACTATTTATCTTCCCTCACCACTCGCTTCTTGCCCGTCATGTCCAGAACTGCACCCCGCCTCTTCTCGTCATCCTTGCGTTACCCTGCACGCGTCAGTTTGAACACAGTAGCTCGCGCACCCCGCGCCGCACTCACCCGACGCATGATGAGCTCTGAGTCGCATGCCGGTCATGGGAGCACATCGAGTGACAGACCGTGGATAGTGCGTTTTCTCCTATTGTTCACAGAATGAGATTGCTCAACGTATTTCTCCTTTGCAGATTGGGTCTGCACTTGTATTTGGTCCTCTGGTAAGTAATAACTACGTGCACGCGTTGTTTATCCATTACCACCTGCTATACAGTTCCTGTACTTTGTGTCTCCGTCGGCTCGCAAGGGTTCTCATGGACACGCGGACCACGGACACGATATTCACAGTGTAAGTGACAACTTGGCTTGATAGTCTGTAAAACAACCTAATCCCCATTTGTAGCACGACCATGGAGACAAGCATGCTGTAAGTGGCATTCATTCGTCCATCGATCTACTTGCAGTGACATGACACTCGTTTCTGTAGCAACATGATGTCGAATCTCATCGCGAAGAGGATGTTAAACCCATGGCCGATGATGAGGGCACGGAGATTTCTGGTCAGGAGGTCAAAGAATCAATGGAGAAGGCCTTCGTGAGTCATGTTGTGGTACTCGTCTTGCATGCTCCTTATTTTATTAGGAAGCCGATTCTCCGAAGGATGCCCAGGAACGGGAAGAAGTGGTAGCGAAGACGGAAATGACGACTGCCGAGGCAGAAGACCAGGCAGACTCGTCAACCGACGCTACGCCGGAATCTGAGTCGCCCCCGACTCCGGTCGCACCTGTCAAAGTAGATGAGGCTACCAACGCGACGAGTGATGAAAAGGTTCAGAGCGCCGCCGTAAGTGCATCCCGCTTTTTTGTGGCAAATGAAATGACCATGTGATGATTAGAGCGGCACAGGGTCGGCGACAGTGGACTCAAAAGCTTAAGGGGTGGGTGGAGATCACATAGATTTGTGCAGGTGCATGTGACTAGACAATCTTGCATAGTATCGATACGTTCACCAGCATTCGAGCATGTTAAACCATCCGAGATGAGTTTGTCGCTGTTTGACATTAAATGACATGACAATGTCTGATGAACACTCGGTAATTACCTTGCAAGGTCTCGCAGAGATTTGTCCCGTTTTCTCTGACCATCTTATTGGAGTTCAGTGTTTTGGTGGGCGTTACTGTGCCATCTCGTTTTTGGGTTGACTATGTTGACACTTTGTCCCGGACGTGTACAAACTGCAAGATTATGCTGTTGCAGATGGTAGATCTAGTCGCCTTGCTTGCAGAGTCTGACATAGATACAGGGTGCGTCTGTTTGTGTCTCTCAGAGTCTTCGGAAGGTGGCTGAATAAATAAGGAATATGTGGAAGGCAACCAACATGTTGGGAAGAATGACGGAAGTTGTCAACGACAACAGGCACGAACCGTACTCGCCGCTCTCAGATCTCAGGCCTCAGGCTCCAGCGCGTTGTCGAGATCCAATGTGCTCGTCGAGGGGCGACTCGGAAACTGATAGTCGTGCTCTGTTCCGCCTGTTCTGTGTCTAGTCTACATACATGCTCAAGTTCATCTTGTCTACCTTCCCGCGGACTTCATTCATGTCCGCTTTACGTAATATCACACACAAAAGAAGGTCACGTGATTCGTATTCTCAAGCTGGGAGTATAATAAGACAATGTGCCATTGTCAAGGGCAACCCGTTGCTCCCCAGTTCGTTCTGTTCTTCGAGCTTTTCTGCGAAAGGCCCACTGTTGGCACTCCTACCACTCGTTTACCATGCTTCTCGTCTTTGCCCTGGTGGCTTTGCTCTTTGTTGCTGATTTCGGTATATCCGGCCCGATCGGCAATGCCCCTGTTTCATCGACCACCATGTCCTCCAAATCACTAACCAAAAGAGGATCGACTAAATATGTTGTAGCTCATTTTATGGTCGGAAATACCTATCCGTACACCCTGCAAAACTGGTTGTCCGATGTCCACCTCGCCCATCAGAATGGCATCGATGGTTTCGCACTCAACGTAGGAAGGGATTCCTGGCAACCTCAACAGGTGGCAAATGCGTGAGTAGCTTATAATAGTACATTGTTGGCTCTTGCTAATACTCGACCAGGTTCCAGGCTGCACAGCAATCGGGGACGGGCTTTAAGCTCTTCTTGTCGTTTGACATGACGTACGTCCTCCGTTCTTCACCGCAGTGCCGTCTTCATGTCCACCACTAGATCCCTCCCTTGTGACAGTGCTAGTGACGCAGCTACGCTCCGCAATTATATAACAACATACGCCTCGCATCCCAACCACTTGATCTACAATGATCGTGTTTTCGCCTCGACTTTCTCGGGGCAATCTTGCCACTTTGGTCAAGGTTCAGTTCAGTCAGGATGGTCGACGCAGTTTTTACAGCAGCTGTCAGGCAAAAATGCTGTTTACTTTGTCCCCTCCTTTTTCGTGGACACCTCTGCTTTCCGGGGTTTCGATGGTGTGATCAATGGAATGTTCAACGTATGTGTGTGGATTGTTATGCTGTTACTGTCTCACACTCTCTTTCGTTTCAGTGGAATTCGGGGTGGCCTACACAACTCACAGCAAGTTCGGTACCAAATTTTGCAAGTTCGGCACTCAGTTCGCTTGCAGTTTATATTGGAGCTACGGCGTCCGATGAACAGTACATCAATGCTTTGAATCCTATGGGTGCATCGTACATGGCTGCGATCTCTCCTTGGTTCTTCACTCACTATAGCCCACAGACTTACAATAAGAACGTGAGTCGTCTCTCGCCAGCGACAGATAAATACCAACTCCAACTGTTTTTTAGTGGATATACCTGAGCGACGAACATCTGTATGCCAAACGCTGGGAGTCTCTGATCAGAATTCGCGATCAAGTCGATATTGTTCAGATCGCCTCTTGGAACGATTTTGGGGAATCTCATTACATCGGTCCCATCGAAGGTGCACAACCGAATAGTCAGGCTTGGGTCAATGGGTTTAACCATACTGGTAAGCTTTGTTGTGTTTTCTATCGTGTGCTTCAGCGCAGTCTTACGTCTGCAAGGCTGGCTCAGTATGACTTCATATTATGCGACCGCCTTCAAGACGGGAACGTACCCAGCCATTACAAAAGACCAGATAATTATGTGGTCTCGTCCCCATCCGGCCCTCGCCACTGCACCCGATCCTGTCGGTCCCCCTACTAATCATCAGATTGTGAGTTCTATTTTTATGCCGTCCAGAGTTGAGTTTTTCTCAATCACTGCAGACAGCAGACAAGATTTGGGCGGTTGTTTTCGCCGCGTCTCCTGCGACTGTAACGCTCTCGACGTCATCCTTAGAGTCGCAGACATTCGATGTAGGGGCTGGGGCGACAAAGCTTTCACTTCCTATCAACCCTGGTGGTTATATGAAAGCAGTACTACAAAGGAATGGTCAAACCGTCATTGACCTTTGTCCCAGTTTTTCTTTCAATCCCTCGCCGCCTTCATACAATTTCAATGCTTTCGTTGTTTCTTCATCTTGATACGCGCTGGATGCACAAGGGAACTCGGGTTGTTTCATGGTACTCATGGTTTACTCTGCCACTTTACACTCCAATTTTGTTTGCTAAAATTTGAGTTCTTATTTTCACACTCAATGTATCCCTATCTTTGAGCTGCTTGTAACATTTTCGGCCACTACACGGCTTAGGTCCGCAATGTAGTACCTACTTCCAAGTGAAACAGTTATCATGCTATTGCATAGATGTCTGAGGTTGAAAGACAGAATGATTTTAGGGAGTAACGCGTATGGGTTGAAAGAGGACAGAAGTGACTGCACTGGTGGAGTACTAGAATGGTTAAACCACGTGGCTGACCCGGGTGGTAATTTCATCTTGCATCTCTACACTGAACTGATCGAGATGAGACAAGTACACGAGAAGTACAACGCCAGGGCGCGCCGGTCAAGTTCG
>JBBPTD010000987.1:0-14203 GCA_038093895.1 Boletus aff. mottiae
CTGGAGGATAAGCATACCTGTGCGGGCATGTGTTGGATAGGGGGCATGAGGCGCGCATGAGGCGTGTCTCATGTTATTCTAGAGCGCGTCACTGTAAGATCAATATCGTGGGAGAAAGTTGGGCTTCGTGGGAACTTTGTGTGAATGAGCGAGCATAGGGGCTATTGTGATACTTGGTGTTTTGTGAGCGAATGAGCACTAGGAAAAATAAGGAAAAATAGGGGAAAAATAGGGGCGTTTGTAACAGTGACTCGCTAGAAACTTTTGTTTTGTTTCACCACTCATGTACTGTACTTTGTCGAGCCGTGTACGTGATAACACCATACCTCAGCATCGCACGGCACAGCCATCATGGCAACTAGCAGACCGCCATGAGGAACCGTTCCTCCTGAAGCATTTCCTGACGTTCGAGACGAAATCCATTCCCGACGCTGGCAGTGCACTCAACCACAAGAAAGTAGTACACTAATTTTTATTTTCTTGCAAACGGACCCTCACACACATTCCACCCACTTGATCCCATGTTCACATGGTATGCAGAACCAGAAAAGTGCTAGGTGCGGCAAAAATTCATTATGTTGGGGACTGAATATGCACCTGGGGTCAAAGGAGTGGGTATGAAGGAGAGTAAGCAAAGCATAGAAGTAATAGAGTGTAAGTATGAAGTAGAACAGGAGCGTCAATGAAACAAGGGTTGCATACTTAGCGGTATCTACCTTCTAACGCAATGATATTTCGATTTTCTCTTCCTGCAGGAAGCACCCCCTTCTTCGTCGAGTTCGTCCTGGGCACACCGTTTACCCTTGACCTCTGAGCTGGTCCCATCTTTCTTGTTCGGGGTAGTGCCTAGCTCTGCATGTTCTGGGGTACCATTGCTAGTACCGAAATGCCCTCCCTCCAGCCGACGGGCTGTGTGATGCTGAGGCGAGGGCTGTGATTCATCGTTGGAGGCTGTTGAAGGTCAAAGGTGGCGACATGGCAATACCTGTGGAGATTCTCTATGGGAATGAGACAGAGAGTGAGAATTCTCGTGATATGGAGATTTTCCAGAAAGAAACTCATTGTGACAGAGAGAGGGGGTGCCTTCGTCATGCTGAGGAGATTGTGCAGGAGTTGAGTGATGTGAACATCTTGCACCGTGATCAGATGAGATGGGAGGTCGTCTGTCATGAAGGAAGCCCACGTGGCCACTAGACAACTCTGGCCCAGTCAAGGCAGCAGCAGCCTTTGCCACCACATGGGCTTGCATTTGGGCTTTCATCCTGTCAATCGTGCTCATGTCGGTGGGCTCAGAAGATGGCTCAGACATGTTATTTTTTTTCGTGTCCCCCTTGAATCCACGTCCTTTCTCATCCCCAAACAACTGTCTATAAAATGGGAACCTTTCAGCAAAGTGTCATGAATGATGGTGGACTTACAGATTCCACCACTTGAGTAGATCACCCCTCCAATCAATGTTGACTGCATTGCGGATGAAAGAGACTACCAAGTGATAAAGTTCATGATAACTGAACTCCCCATCCTTCTCGCTCCAGCAGGACATTGACAAGATTCTGAAATGTGTCTGAAACACAATTAATAAGCATTTGCTTGCTAGGTGTGACGCAGGGTCACTTACTTGGACACAGACATAAGCGATGTGTTCAGGCTCTACTATGGTCATATCATGCAAGAACGCATTGCAGGACTTAGTACCCCTCTTCAACATCACATCCAGAGCAGAAGTTGGTCCCAGGAAGATGTGCCGAGCCACCTACCCAAAGTCAGTCACCGTAAGTCATGACAACAATGAAACCGAAAACATACCCTGATCAGCATATAGCCTCGGAAGAGCCCATTACACGTGTCCTCGGGATCATAGGTGTCTCCAGGATACTTGTCACCACTCCAAAATATGGCAGGAAAATTGTCAGCTCTCATAGGTATTTTGCCACATTCAAGCAACTTGAGGGCCCTGGAACGAGTTCGTAAGTCTTCAGAATATGATAAATGAGTCACTGACTCTATGGGGTCTGCATCAAACCCTGTGAGCGCTTCCATCGGACAAATAAAGCACACAAGGACAGGGTGCTTCAGACCCATCTAATCTCAACCATTGATATTCACGATCAGAGGGTTAAGAGCTGCTTTGTGAGGTTCCGGTGCTGTGTATTGTGCAATGTAGCTCTTCAATTTGGTAGCATCGATCGATCTCGTGTTATTGATGATGTCGACCATCTACCAGTGTTCTTAGTGCATATGTGCATATACTTTGAAGAAACTTGCCTTTCAAGTAATCTGGGCCAGTTCAGTAGAGCAGTTGTGGTTTTTGACAAATAATGACAGTCCTGACTGTTCCGTGTTCCAGTCTCGGAACCCCTATTCTGGAACCCCTTCCGGAACTTTCCCATGCCTTCCGATCTTGGAACCTCCAGAACCACTTCTGGAATATTCCCACACTCTCAGAACCTCGGAACCACTTCCAGATTCCTCAGAAGTGCGGAAGCACCGGAAGTACTACAACTATTATTCACTTAAACCTTATAAGGTTCTTTCAGGTTCATCACAACAATATTGTAGGTAACATAATACGAGTATACCTCATCCACAGCGTATATATATTTGCATCTCACTTACAAGCACCTCAGTTGTTTCCACCCATCTTAGGCACTGGCTGAGATGAGTTACTTTACTTACTAGTTTTCTATCTTCAGCTAATGTACTATAGTATTGAGCAACCGCTCCTCTCTCTCAGACTTTGTTATAAATGCTTATGAAGAACTTGTCAATATCATGGGTATGGTTCTCGCAAGCTGGAGCATCACCAATGTTGACAACTTCAACATCCTTGAGGAGTCCATCCAGGCCAATTTCATCTTGGAGTACCATAGATGATAGAGCTATTCCAACCAAAATCAGTAGATAATATCAACAATGGAACAATACTCACCATTGAATGTGCTGGCAGCAGCAGACTCTGTCTGTCTCCTTGTAGCAAGATTCGTGCATGCTTTTTTAGTCCCTGTGAGGTACATCAGCAAACCTACATTTTTTCTGGATGATTGAGATCAATGACAAGACTAACAGGCCTGAATGGACTGATCACTGATAGATTGACCTGACTGACTGAACTGGTTTACTGACCAGCTGATAAAATGATATATTGAATGGACTGGTTGACTAATCAACTACCTAGCTGATAAACTGACAAAATTGACAAACCTGACTGACTGACCAACTGACCAACTGATGTGACTGACAGAAATGACTAACTGGTCAGCTGATGGCCTGATATGCTGAATTGGCTGAATTGGCTGACTGGTGAGATGATCAACCAGACAAGACTGACCAGATAATCAACTGAGTTACTGGGTGAACTGATAGGACTGATATCACTGGTTAATTGCCAAGCTGATATGTTGATAGCCCTGAAGATGCTGATAGAAATGAATTACTTATGAACTGAGAGACTGAAAGCATTGATAGCACTGCTGTCAGTCATGTCAGACAACACAGAAAGGTCATTGATTTTGATAACTCGGAAAAAATGTAGGTTTGCTGATGTAGGATGAACAAGCTAAGCTGCATAAATGAGTATTTTAAAAAAACCTTTGGCCAAAGTCAAATCTTCTTCATCTTCACTGGAAACAATGGAGATGGTGCCATTTTTGTGCTTATGAGTGGGTAGCGAGTCTACTAGTGACTTGGGTGGAAGGGGTGGGCCACCATTTGGTGGGAGAGCTAGGTTGGACTCTGAGACAGTTGCTGTTGTTGGAGATTTGTGAAACTTATTGTAATTGGCGGTCATTACGATGCGCATTGAGTCAAGATTAGAATATATTGTCATGTGATTATTCTCACACCACGGTGGCTGCTTTGTTGATTGCGAGCGGCTGCGATGCGATTACAATCATACCCCCTCTGCAATGACCACATTTCCCATACCACTGCTGTGCCATCCCGCTCATGGCGGCAGCGTCACACTGTACATAGCCCTCTGTCTCATATCTATCTCATCCCATGCCTAAATCAACCACCAAAGTCCCTTGTCCATCTTGTAACCGGGAGTTCAGCCCTCAAGGACTGACAACTCATCAACGCGCATGTGAGAAAGCTGCACAGGACCATCAAGCAAACGAGCAACTTGTGAAAGAACTCAGGCGAGCTCGGAAAGAAGGTATGTCCAGAAACCGTGATGAAGGGAATGGTTGGTATGATATCGCCAACAGAGGAGCAAGCCAAGCGAGCGAGGGACAATGCAGGTGGATCTGCACAGCCTGCACAGCGAGGTAAGTCGTTTAGATCACTGTAACTGACCCTTCCGTTCTAATGTTATGAGTTGCAGCTTTTCACTACGATGCTGGCGATGATAGCCGCTTCGATTTTGATGACGGTCTGGGTGCCAATGTCACCATAGAGTCCGCTGACAGTATGGGTAAGAATAATTATGATTTGAGTTTTCTGCTGACATGTTTTGTAGCTGGATCTGCTCCTGCCGCAGCCGAACAATACAAACATGATGATATCAAGGTCGAGTATCACCCGTGCAGCCGCCGGTGTGAGCGTATCTACCCTTTCGAAGATTTTAGGCAAGCAAAGGCCTCAAAGCCCCCGCCGCTATGTAATACCACGCCATGGTCACCATTCCGCTCTCGCCTGGACTTTGAGGTTGCGGAACTTGCTCTCCATGCAGCCTTGAGTAAGGACGAGACTGATCAGCTAGTAAAACTTATCCGCTGTGCCATGGGTGGGCAGGAAGCCTTCACGCTCACTGGTGGCAAGGAAATCCATGAGATCTGGGAGAGTGCCTCCCACCATTATACCCAAGTATGTTGATCTTCATGTATAATGTATAGATTTGCCCACCATGTCATAGTTCGAGCGTCATGAAATCATGGTCCCATATCAAAGGACTGAACACAAGTTTGATGTCCATGTACGTCCTTTGATGGATTGAGCCCTTGACCTGCTGAGGGATCCACATGTTGGACCTCATGCTGTCTTTGATGCAGAGCAGCTCTTCAAGTATGATGGTGAAAAATTTGTTCGCTTTTATGATGAGCCATGGACAGCTGAAGCTTTTTGGAAGGCTCAGGTATGTTCCTATTTTACTCTTGACCATTGATTCTGTTGAGAAATAGCTATAGTCTGAAATACCTGAAGGAGGAAAGCCTCTTGCTTTTCTTCTTTACTCTGACAAAACCAAGTTGTCATCATTTGGAACTGCAAAGGGCTATCCAATTGTTGCAAGGTTAGCCAATCTACCAACTGAAATACGGAATAGCAACATTAGACTTGGTGGGGGATATGTGGTAGGGTGGATTCCAATAGTTGGTTTCAAGCACTTTTTCTTTGATTATTTGTTAATGTTAATGATTTCTAAGGTTGAGGGAAGTGAGGAAGAGAAGAATAAACCTGGATTTGCCAACTTCAAAAATGCTGTTTGGCATCAATCTTTCTACAAGCTTCTTGAATCAGTTCTTGTTTATTCCAAGACAGGTTATGCTTTCAAGGACATTCATGATGTTCTTATGCTCCTATTTCCAATCATCCTCATACTTTCTGCTGATTATGAGGAGCAGTAAGTGTATCTATTACTTTACTTTGGATAGCCATATAGTAAACTGTTTTGCAGATGTGTAATGGCATTAATAAGGGGCTTGAGGTCTAAGTACCCTTGTCCCATTTGTCTTGTATCCAAGGACCAGCTTTCAAAGCTTGGGACTTACAAACTATGAGAGAGTGAGGAATCAAAGAAGATTGTCTTTGATGCAAGAAAGACTAGAACAGCTGAAGCAAAAGAGGCTCAGCTAAAGGCCTATTCACTCAGGGATGTAGATGTAAGTGATTGAAGACTCTATCTTTAACTTTCTTGAATAAATATTATACTTCATAGAATGTCTTTTGGAATATCCCCTATGGGTGTGTACATAGGGCTCTTTCATTTGATCGCCTACATGCCCATGGTGGGCTATGGAAAGATCATCTTTGGACCCAATTCCATATACTGGGAAAGGAGCTTGGACGTACAATCTTGGCCAAGATTGATAACAAGTAAGATTTAATATTTCTTTTCTTTATTCTTGAACTTTATATTATTTTTATTCATAGCTTCAATGCCATGCCAAGATGGAGAAACCTAACCCACTTCTCAAAGGTGGTTAGTATCACATTTGCAGATGGAAGTAAGCATGAAGAGATATCAAAGGTATGATTTGTTATACTAGTAGTATACTTGATGCTATGTTAAAGACTCCTTAGCTTTTTCTGTTTGCAGTTCATTCCCTTATAAATGAACAAGATCACCCAGTTATTTATCAGCTGTTGAAATGCATTTGTGCATTTCGTGATCTGGATATGTTAGCTGCCTTTGAAGTCCATACAGAAGATACATTGGCAGCTGGCCATTCTGCTCTTGAAACCTTTTCAGAGCTAATGAGGGTAAATTTGGCAAAAATCATCATTTAATCATTGCCAATGAATAATTGTTGCTTTATAGGAATATATTGGAATGACTCAAATGACTTTGGGTGATTCTGATACAGAGTCTGATAATGCAAATGTGGATATAGATGCAGATGCAGATGCAGATGCAGATATAGAAGCAAATGCAAAGCAGATCTCCCTTGGGAAAAATTGGAACTTTCCCAAAATGCATCTCAATAGCCATGTCTTTGATGACATTATTCTCAAAGGTGCAACCAGGAACTTCAATACCAAGCCAAATGAAAGCATGCACCGGCCTTTAAAGCAACACTATCGTCAAACCAACTTCAAAAATACGGCAGAGCAGATATGTATTATACCATATTCTCTATAAATTGAATTGAAGTACAACTCTTTTAGCTTCTTCGTCTTGATCACTGGACATTAATTGCCAATGGCATCAGAACAGATATTGATGAGTTGGATCAACAGGAACAGGATGATGAAGCTGATGCTAGACTGTTGCCTATCATTCAAAATATCCAATTAGGCTCTATTCAACATGCACAATCCTTCCACAGCCTGGAGGAATTACACAAGGAAGATAGTGCATTTCAGGGCTTCAGGATTAAACTCAACAACTTCCTCAATGTCTTTTTACCTGCTTTCAAAATTCCTCTTCCAGGAGGAAAACGTATTCATCTCAAATCCACAGATGAGGTAAGAATCTTTTCCATGCATGTGTAATCAAGGTAAAATGACTAACTTTTATTGATATATTAGATCATAGAGTCTCGCTTTTTGCGTGTACACTATGAATCACTTGTGGATTGGAAGCAACATACTGATTATCTTCATTGCAGCCCACTGTTTTATAATCATCCATGATATGACTGTGTTATGGTTCACATTCAAGATGGTTTCATTTTTGCTTGTCTTGTGTTTATGTTTACTTGTAACATTGATGGAAACCCTTACCCACTAGGACTTATTCAGCCATATGATGCTGGCATTGGTTTCCGTACTCGCAAAGACAAGGATCTTAGGCTTTGGTGAGTATGTGCAAAACCACGAGCATCTGCTGAGTTCATCTCTCTACACTCTGTGATTCAAGGTGCATTGCTAGTGCCAGATTTTGACAATGTTGGAGATTATCTTGTGGTTGATGGTATTGATTCTGACATGTATTTACGTATTGATGCACTTCGCAGAAATGCTGGTTTTTAGACCTCTGCCTATTTATTTCCTACCTACTGATACTTTGAATTGAATTTACCTATCCAAAATAACATTTATCAGTGAGGTGAGCTGGAAGATCCAGATGATGAAGTGGACATGTTGGGAGTGTCAATTTGCATTGATGATACTCCAAACATGCCAAATAAGCTATGGAATGCATCAGAACAAGGCCCAGCTTGAGAATAATCACTGGCAGAACAAGGGGTGGATGAAAACTCACCCAGGAGAACTCGAGATGAGCCTGGCAAGCCACGACACAAAACAGACATAATAAACAATCCACAGTATTCAGGAACACCCTGGGGGTGAATAAAATGAATGTGACATCAACACGGATGTGCAAACCTGAATTAGAGGCCCAGGAAGCAAGACAGAGATCCCAGGGGGCGAGGAAAGATGTTGAGCACAAAGCGGTGCACTACAGCGATGTAGACAGCATCCAAATGAATGGGAAATTATCTGTAAAGGGCCCCGCAACGAGCGCAGCATGCTGTGACTTGAAATGAGTCAAAACAGACGTGCTAGCTGGGTACCAGTTGTGAAAGACATTGAGCGCAAAGCGGAGTGCTACATCAATATAAATGGTGTTTGAACGGATGGGAAATGATATGTAAAGGGCCCCATGACAAGCGCAGCACACTATGACTTGAAACAAGTTAAAATGGGCACGCACCAATCAATTAGCACAGAAGGTGCAAGCACACCATGATGGACATACCTAAGGTGTCCGAAACATGTGAAGGTGAGGCATATGCAATGCAAGCATGATGCAACACACCGAGGGGGACACAAGGGTGGTTATGGGGGCAAGGGGACAACATGGTGTGGTGCGCCAGTGGCAATTCAGATGTGAGTCTGGAAATATGACCTAGACACTTATCAGTCAGCCCTAAGTGACCAAATGGACTCACCATGCAAAGCAGGGTGCATCGCGCACATACCACTGGCAGGGAAGTGTCCCATCGACAGACCCGTGGATACCATGGATAAGATTATAAGCAAATTGTGACGGGTCACAAAAGTGTGACCTATACCGCTTGCTCCTGCACTTCGAGTCCTTGACAGTGCAGGCAGTCCATAGTCGCCTAATTCCTGCCTCAAATCACTAGTAAGTGATATTGTTGTACACTTTCTCTTGTTTTTGTACTGATGTTCTCTGTCAAGTCTCACAAAGTGGCTTCAACAAGGCAGCCATTTTTCGGCTTGTTTCAAGATTCGACAAGTCGCAGCCATGCCGATCGTTACTTCTCCCTGGTTTGCACCTTAGTATCCACCCATTCAGTGTCATTCATGTTGCTTTGTACAGCCAGATCGCTCTCGATGCATCTCAACATCTCCGATTTGCTCCACCGCCTACTGACCTTTTTTCTCGACTCAACGCCTTCAAATTCATCCTCGTTCGTATCAAGTGGAAGGAATTACGGGTCAACAACGTGGACGCTGCGACACAGAGCAAGCGCAAGTGTGATACACTTGCTGCCCGGGTACCAACTTGAAAGAACGCCAACAAGCCCAAGTCTGCACTTGCCCTATGCTAAAGGCATCCTCCTGCCAAGCTAATTTCGATGGCATCATGATCAAATCAAGAACCCCCATCCACCAGCAATCATCAACCCTTGTCCATCATTACCCCAAAATGCCAGCTGTGCATATTTCTCCTTCTCTGTGTTGTGTAACTCACACGGCCGTCGTAGTGAGCAGTATTACACCCCAGACCCGGCCATGATCTTCTTGGGTGTCGTCGCTTGTGCTACCGACGTGCATTTTCTTTATTCCCTATTTCTGTTGTGCGTCATCACGTTCACTCTAGCTTTCTGCAGCAGACTTTGAGGTGCTCTCAGCAGGCATCACCGCACTCGGCAGTCAATGGCGCGCCGGTCTCACTCGTGATGTCACCCATCTCTTTGCCCTCCATATGGGCAGCGACAAGGTACTCATCCTCCCTAACTGCCCGCTCACCCCGCTCACCCTGCTATGCAGTACAACACCGCCCTTCACTTTGCACCCCAAACCAACAGTGCTTCCTCACCCCCGTCTCAGTTGTCGCATCCCAGAAACACTGGACCTCCAAGGCTACCATACCCCAGTCCAAGGTGCGCCCACTAGCAGACATCAAAGAAGATGCCAAGCCACCTCCTGTTCACACCGATAATGCCATGACCATCGACGCTGCTCCCTCTGTGCCCCTCACGAGACCAAAGAGCACCTACCGCCCTTCCGCTGTAGCCCCATCCCATGTCATCAAACAAGAGGTCCAGCAAGCAGACCTTTCCAAGCGAACGTTGTCCCATCTGAACGTCAAAACCGACACTCGCAAGCAAGGTGACAATCATGTCTTCAAGAAACGGAAAACTTCATCCGACATGCCCGACGAGGCAAGGCTATTCGAAGAGCAAGAGGATCACGTGGCCCAGGCAGCAGCCACACTCGATGCTGGTATCGACAGTGAGCCGGAAGCTGGAAGCTGATCCGAATGGTGATGATTGGGACGACCTTGACGCTGAAGACGGCAATGACCCTTTGATGGTTAGTGAATCCTCGACTACATGCAAAATGTCGAGGTATGTCTCAGCCACATAGACTGTCCACAGCCAATTCATATAATCCCCTGCCACAGCTTGCTATGCTTCCTAACCCCGATTACATGTCGAGCCAAAAAGAACTTGTATGGTCGATGCGCAGCATTCTCCTTGACTGGCTCGTACAGGTTCACGCCTGTTTCTGTCTCCTCCCTGAAACGTTTTTCTTGTGTGTTAATATCATTGACTGCTTCCTGTCGGCACACGTCGTGTCGCTCACCAAACTCCAGCTAGTTGGCATTATGTGTCTGTTTGTCGCCGCCAAGGTCGAGGAAATAGTCGCACCTTCGGTTTCCCACTTCCTTCACTGTGCTGACTCCTCGTACACCGAATCTGAAATCTTACTTGCAGAGCGCTACGTGTTGAAGACAATCGAGTGGAATATGTCATACCCGAATCCAATGCACTTCCTTCGTCATATCAGCAAGGCCGATGACTATGACGTCAAAGTGTGAACCATCGGCAAGTACCTCCTGGAAGTTGGGGCCCTTGAATGGCGGCCACTTCTATCTGGCTAGCTCGACTGATTCTCGGTAATTACAAATGGGTGGGTACATATTCTTGTAGATGGAACATTGTCTAATTCTTCTTACAAAGTCTGCAGGCCGCGATCATTCCTCTTACACTTTCAAGTTCTCTCCCTCACAACAATCTAGAAAATTATCCCACCGCATACCCACGGACACCTACATTTGACGCATCCGCGTTACATCCTATTATCCCATGTCCACGTCTTCTTCAATGTGCACTTTGATGTCAGGGCGCTATTCCCCATCCAAATGTGGTAAGTATTGTGGCTTCGTGCGTTACCAACGATGGTCTAATTACAATCAACTCCACAGCTCGCTACGGTACAGGCTGTTGCAGGTCGTATTATTATGTGTAAGCCTTAAAGTTCCGACCTAATTTGTACAATATAAATTTGAGACGCTTCAACCCAGGTCTCCTCAGCTCCAAGTCAGCCCCCGTTCTCCCCACCACGTCTACCGCTATGTCCGACACTCATGGCTCTGATGCAAACTCTGAGGGCTACTCTTCGGATGCCAAGTCCATTGACATCAACTGTAACCTTGACGTACTAAGTCATGGTGCTACGATCACTGACTACCAGAAGGTAAGTGGTCATTATTTCGAACTCGAACTACACGGAGCTAATTGATCTAGGCGAACCATAACTTGCAGCTCAAGGTTCAGAAGTTGCAGGAGAAGTTGCAACAGATGAAAGAGGATAATGCAGTGTTACGTGCTAACCAACGAAAGCGCGTGTGAAAAGGGGCGGCAGTCTCTGAGGAGCTCAGCAAGTATGATGATCAGATCATGTTACTTGGACGCAAGTACGGCATAATGGTGGAGCTTTTTGTTCCACCTGCATCGGTCCTCCAACAACCTTGCCCATCTCCGGCTCCGTCATTTGATATAGAGGAACAATACAAGATGAAAGCATCCGACGAGGCCGCATTGATATCAGAGCTTCATTCCTTTGTTGCTAATCCAGAATTGATCCCGCTCTTGAAGACCCCTCACTTCCATTCAACGGTATGTAATTATCCATCTTATATACAATAACTGACTATGTTTCAGTTCAAGAAGGCAGCGAATACTACACGTAGTTCGCTTATCCACAACTTGCGGAACGTCATGGGTAATATTCTCGACCTTCCTTCTGGCCATTTCCAGTCGGCTTCATTCAACAGAGAGTCTGTACCTGAAATCTGTGCGTTATTGGGTGTTAGCGCAGCAAATCCGCGTGAATACAAGTTGCTCTTCCCCGCGCTCTACAAAGACAAGAGCATGGAAGCATCAAACCTGTTTGGCGATTGGCAAGTGCTCGCGAAGGTGAGCGGACATGTATCCCTCTTGTTTTCAGACATGTAGAATACTTACGATATACTCCAGATGCTGAAGGTCTCCCTCTTCGGGCCAAAGTCCCTTGATGGGCATTCTGGTCATGGTGGTCCGAAGACAAATGGCAAACTCTGGATGGTCACATCTCTCACCCCAGGTGCATTTGCATGGGTGATTGTTATGGTAAGCCATCGTCTGGGTCGTTTGATGCATGTATAGCAATTCACTCCGCTCTTTAGCTTTTATTTTTTCTCTCGCCAGACAAGGATTTCTCAAAGGAAGGGACAGGAACCATATCCAAGATACTGTACGCAAAGTGGTTCAAACAGTACAAGAAGCTCCTGATCTTGCGGTGGACCAGCCCTCGACTCCAGCGTGTCATCAAGCAAATGGATGCTTTCATTTTTGGTGCATCAAACAGAGAAAATGCTACTAGTCCTGGAGCAGCTCTTATTGATGACATCGACATCGCACTTGCTCAATTGGATGTCTCAGACCACGAGAGTGAGGATGACCCATTGTGGGATCAACCTATGGAGTTGAATGTCAGACCTCCTTCTCCTCTAACATTCATCTCGCAGCCTTCTGTCCTGTCGATGCCTCCCGTCTCGAGGCGTCCCATCTCGCAGCCTCATGTCAGAGTCCCTCAACCATCTGTTGATCTACCACCGCCCGCCATATCACAACCTTCTGTTTCTGCTCCTCCAATGCCTCCTGCTCACATGGATGATGTTGAGGTTGCTGACTTCGCTGTTACTGGAAGTTCTGAACCAGCTAAAAGGGGTCGCTCAAAGAAGGGAAAG
Organism: Boletus aff. mottiae; assembly: GCA_038093895.1. Taxonomy (NCBI): domain Eukaryota; kingdom Fungi; phylum Basidiomycota; class Agaricomycetes; order Boletales; family Boletaceae; genus Boletus; species Boletus aff. mottiae. Next base: position 12,872 of record JBBPTD010000987.1, read on the forward strand.
GAAAAGGTAGTTGAGGATGGATCAGTGCAGCGTCGGTCTGGTTGCAAACGGGGTTAATTGTGTTGATCTGTTCACTGACATTTATACTACATCAGTAGAAATATACATATGTTATCTCAAGTTATCATGTGCTGCGAACAGACCCAGGTTATTTGAAATTCGATTACAATGAATAAGAATCAGAACATATGGATTCGAGTTCCATGTATATTGTCAGCCTAATAGTCTAGTGGTTTTGATGTCACTTGCTTATATAATGTAGTCATGAGTTTGAATCCTGGTACATGTAAAAAAATGTGGCATTTAAAGTGTAATACCAGTAGGGTAAAAGTGTAGTATTAGAAGTGTACAAAACCAAGTGTAATACCAGTAATACAAAAGTGTAGCATTACAAGTGTACAAACCAAGTGGTAATACCAGCAGTACAAAAGTGTAGCATTACAAGTGTACAAACCAAGTGTAATAAAGTGTAGCGAATCCAAGTAGTCCTAATCAATTAGGAGCCAGAGATCTGAATACAAGCTATCATAATAATAATTTTTCACGTTGCATTATTCCTCAATTATTGTAATCTATTACAACGTGTTGGCACCACTGGTGATGTCACAATTACTTGTGATGAAAGAGTTGGAATCATAATGTTGATTGTAATAGTGATCGTAATCTTGATTGTAATCACAACTCTCCTCTAATAATAAATTATGATATAAGCTAGTTATTAGATTATTACAATTTGTTACAAACAAGTTACAACAAAACTTAGAAATGTCTGACAGTGCACTGAGCATCTTGGTGGGAACAAAGCTCTTATGTGGTGGCATTGTCTAGATCGCGTAATTTAGCTGATGGTGCCACAGAATGCTTTGGTTGAGATGTTTCATTTTCCATGCCAGCAGTACTATATGGGGATGGAAGAACAAATAAGACACTACATATGGTAAAGACTGTGGGTCAGTGGCTGTTAGAAACTGTACAGTTTAGGTAATCTAGACCGGTCTGACTGGGGCTCGGCCCAAGGCCCACCAGAAGAGAGCCCTGAGCCCTGAGCCCAATGAAGCCCTAGGGGAGGGCCAGGTGAGGCCCAGGCTTCAAAGGTCAGGTTGGGTCAGGCTCAGGGCTTGAGCCTGAGCCCAGCACATCACTACTCAGGACAATCTCTGCAACTCTACCTCATGGCAAGTAACAAAGTCTGAGAGAGAGGAGCAGTTGCTCGATACTCAGCCGGTGCCTAAGATGGGCGGAAACGACTATATTCACCTGAGAGAGAGGAGCGGTTGCTCGATACTATAGTACATTAGCTGAAGATAGAAAACTAGTAAGTAAAGTAACTCA
>JBBPTD010000988.1:0-14187 GCA_038093895.1 Boletus aff. mottiae
GGAAAGTAAGTGTTGGTGAGTCAGCGATAAAAGAAATAGTGTCCGAGTCGAGAATTGAACTAGGGAGTTCGACTTGAGTACAGGTGTAGTGCGTAAAGAGAAGTAAAAGAAAGAACAAGTTGTAACAGCCTTATACCTGTGCAAAACCACTGGCCCCTGTGCACAGCCACCATTCCTAGCCTTAGTAATCATCATCTCAGGCCAACCAATCATATCACTTGTGGTTGGTAAGCCAGAGTAGAAGTGCACAGCCCAGATGTGTCCATATATAGTAACACAGCCACATGTAAATATGTATCTAAGGAGTGGATTTGGTCACCAAGAAAGAAGCAGTCCAGCTTTAGAAAGGTCACAGAAGCTTTCAGATTTGGAACTCATTTAGAGAGTGTTTAATATATAGCTCTTTCAGTAGCAATCTAGCCATAGTAGTTAGAATTGCTAGACTAGTCTGAGATAAGACTTAGCTAGTCCCCCTTTTTGAAATGGCCCTTAAAGACTCACTTGTAGAGTGAAGCTTGCTAGGTTGCTACTAGCTAAAGAAAGACGAAAAGAGAAGAGAAGTGTAAAATTGCCTTTAAGGGGATAACTCCAAGAGAACAAGACTGGGGAGTCTTGGTCTACTTGGGAATAGTATTTATACTACTGGTACATGCACACAGACCAAGCTATGCTATTGCTATATATAGTAAGTATCCTTGGTACTGGGTAACATGAGGAAAGGGCATGTATATGGCAGCATGAGGCTGTGGTGCATATCTAATGTGAATAGGAAGCATAGATGTGGGAGATGAGATATGCATGTGTGAATAGAAGCGATAGAGCGGAGATGAAAAGAGAATGGATTAGATAGTGAAAGAAAGATAGGGGTTTAGAAAGGAAAGAAAATTGATGAGTCCAAATGCTTAGCATAGCAATCATAACACTTTCCCTGTCCTATGATCAAGCATCCTGATTGATCAAATGTCTTCTAGGTCCTGGAATTCCATGCCCGAGTCCAAAGAAGAGGGTCACTTGCCTGAGAGACTGGACTATCAGGCATGTCTCTATTGTTACCCCAAGCATGGATGCTGGGTTCTTCCATGTTAACTATTAACAGATGTGGGTGTTCCTGGGCATGTGGATGGAAAGTAGTGAAGTCGATTGGGTGTTGTCGATGGAGAGTCTGAGTATAGTTTAGCATGGGGCTCAGATCTAAATCCACGATGGAAACTTCCCAGACTTCATCATTGGTAGGAGGTTCCAAGCCTGTCTCTGTCTCATTATTCGACCAGTGTTCCTCCTGCTTCCATTTGGGGGTGTCCTGTCCCTAAGCTTCGTCGTTACCATAGGTGGGATCCCAGTAGTTAGCCTTGTCCTGTTCAATGGTGAAAGCTTGAGAACTAATGGGTAGGCCATAGGGAAATTCATCAATGTCTAATGAAGAGGAGGAAACTGTTGAGATGGTGGAAGGGAAGGGACCATGAGAGCAGGATGATTAGGAATGAGGGATGCATAGATGTCATTGCCAGTACTCTTCATCAAAAGGGGTTAGGCGATGAGGAAGGATTCCTGATAGGGGAGTGATGTATCGCATCTGATTTGGAGGGAAAGGGGTTTCAAGAAACCAAAAGTAACAAAGGTGGAACATAGTAGTGTCATATTGGTTGGTGAGGAATTTAATAAGAATGTTATAGAGAAAGGGAAATGTCATATAAAGGTGAAAGAGAATGTAAACTTCCAGGGCGAAGTAGCCAAGAATATAGGTGTTGTGGATTGTAAGCGAGTTCATTGTGGGATATGAAGAGTGAATGCTGGATGGAACGAATGCTGGTCTTATATATGTGCATTCCCCTGGTCTATAGATCAACCTCCAGGCAATCAAAGGGAAGGCAGTGAGGATTTGGCATGGTGAAGTTCATACAGCCTTGGAACAATGAAGAAAATGTTTCAGGGTCCATAGATAAGACCCTAGGGGTGGAAGGGTGCACTTTGTGAAAGTCAGAGATAGCATCCTTAGCATGTGTGAGATTAGATCTGGATTCTCACATCCAATCTGTTTCATCATAGCCCTTCCAATGGACCAAATATTCAATGCGGCAGCCCTTGTATCAAGAATCAATGATGAAATCCATCTTGTATTTGTCATCACAGTCCTCTGTTATCAGAACTGGACCAGGTTTAAATGTGGATTGGCTGGGCAATCTGTCTTTATATGGTTTAAGGCGAGAGACATTAATAACAGGGTGGATCCTCATGGAGGACAGCACCTGAGTTCTACAGCATTGGGGCCCATTAGCCTTGTGATTTCATAAGGTCTGAGCCATCACTCAGTTAATTTACAGGAGGCATGTGTCAAATGCAAGTTGGATGTGGATAACCACACCTTGTCACCAATTTGATATTTAGGGGGATCAGAGTGGTGCTTATCCACTTGTAGTTTCATGCGGTCCTGAGCTGTCAATAAAATACTTTTGACTTGATCCAACGTGGTGGCCATATGGTTTGTGAAATCAAGGGTGGCCAGTACCTTTGATTGGTATGTTTCAATGCCCATTCAGGGTTCATAAGATTGTGTAACTACAAAAGGGGACTTTCCCATATCAGTGGCTTTCTTTGTATTCATAGAGAACTGGGCAATAGGTAGCCATTCGGCCCATTCATCTTGTTTTTTGGACATAAATAAGTGAAGGAATTGCTGTACTTTGTGGTTCATATGCTCAGTCTAACCATCTGTCTGAGGATGGAAAGACATGGATAACTTAGGGGTGATGCCAAGAGATTGGCAGATGTCGGCCATGATGTTTCCAGATGTGATTCAGATATAATTTAGCCATATTAAGAGCCATGGCAGTCTTCATGCAGGGAATGAGTTCAACTTCCTTGGAGAACCTGTCAACTACCATGAGGATAGAATCATAGCCTTGGGATAGGGGAAGATCTGTAGTGAAATCTGCCGAGATGTGTTCCCATGGATGATCAGGAATAGGAAGTGTGTTACGACTGGGTCCACTGTAGCGGCGACGGCCGGTGGAATCCAGAAGTAGAACCTTAGCCAGCAGGTTGGCCATGCATTCGAGGACGACAGAGTATGAGGGCATGATTCCTCAGGGGGACGAAGGAGATGCGCAGTCACGAATGAAGGTGATTCATGGTTGCTGGCCTACTAGGTGGACGGTTTCAAGGAGGGAAGTAGATTCTAGGTGTCCACCATAAGGTAGACCAAGATAGAGTACAAGGTACAGAGACTAGGGTTTATATAGTGTGCATGGCTGTGCACGGACCAAGACAAGAAAGGAAACAAAGACAGAGACTGGGAGATACAAAGAAGTCCGAGGAGATCAGAGGAACCAAGATAGTGGTACAGGGTCCGAGAGAAGACTGTTACGCTTGGCCCGGGTAGGGACAAGCGTAGCCTCGAAAGACTAAGGTTCAAAGGTCCAAAGAGATAGCGTGCACTTAATGGTAGCACGAAGTCCGAGGAAGAAGTTCCACAGAGGAACACAAGGGTTTCAAGGTTCAAGGGTTCAGAGTGACTGGTCAAATGCCAGAAGGAGCTTTTGGAACGAGAGAGTGGATTCAAGGTATTGATCGAGGAGATCTAAGCTAAAGTACAAGGATAGGTATAGCGGGTTTATATACCCGGTTACAAGACTAAGGGTAGGCATAATCAGGGCAGGTCATAGAACGTGATAGAAAGAGACGGAACATGGGGGAAGTAATCGCTGACGAAGCAATTGAGATAAGAGATAAGGAAAGTAAGCGTTGGTGAGTCAGCGATAAAAGAAATAGTGTCCACATAGAGGATCGAACAAGCAAGTTTGTTGTAAGTACAAGACAAGTACAGGAGAAGCGTAAAGAGAAGAGAAAGAAAGAACGAGTTGTAACAAAGACGAGGACATGGAGATCAAAGAGAAGAGAAGACAAAGAACCAGAGTAATGGTACAAGGTCTGAGATAAGAGGACACGAGGCAAGAAGACGAAGGAACCCGAGATATGGGTACAAGGTCTGAGACATGAGAAGACAAAGAAGACAAGGGAACCGGGATACTGGTACAAGGTCCGAGACAAAGGAGACAAAGACGAGGCGAGAGTTCAGAGAGACAAGGTGAAGGAAAGACGATGTACACATTCATAGGGAGTCTAAGGAGATCTATGGGAGACAAGGCGAGGGCAGGGGCGAGGGGACGAGGAGGCGAGGGGGCGAGGGGACAGGGGTTCCAGAGACAGAGCAGTCTAAGGAAGTCTAAAAAGAAAAGAATGACATCACGTGATGCTCATTTCATCAACCCCACATCAGGGAATTTTAAATGGAATGATAATCTATTATATTCCTACTAAAATGAGTTGTAACAAAGTGGCTGTAATAAGCTGGCTGGAGCCTGATTAGTTTCCTTGAACTACTGGCATCTCATTGCATCAAACAATATAACTTTTAACAAATGTAGTCAATCCTGGCCACCAATAGCTGCACTGCAGCAAGTCTAGTGTCTTGTCTGAACTGGCATGTCCAGCCATAGGGGTGTCGTGGTGAAGCCTTACAACTTCCATGTGCAGATCAGTGTCATCAGGCATGTACAGCCTGTGGAGCATGTTGTAAAGGAATCCATCATCCTCCACACAAACTTTCCAATCTTTACATAATGTGCTATATCTTCTTCAGTAAAACACATGATTGCATCAGAGATGCAGTTTTTGATTTGGTCCCCTTCATCAAAGAGCAGAATGTGCTGTGCTCTATTCTTCTCTGGGGAGATAACTAATACTCCTTTATTGTCGTCCTCAAGACCAACTATATGGTCCTCTCATCTAGAGAGAGCATCTGCTTTTCCCATAGTAGCTCCAGGCTTATGTAACCATTTGAAATTGAAGCAAGATAGATATTGTGCCCAATGTGCTTGTTGCCTGTTCAGATCTTGGTGAGTCATGTAGAATTGCAAATTCACATGATCATTCCAGATCTCGAACTCATGGTGTGTACCTTCTAGATAGTGGCGCCAGATCTCCAGTGATCGGATCACACTGAGCATTTCTTTGTCTGTGATAGGGTAATTCTGTTCCTGTGAAGATATGGAATGAGAGGAATAGGCAACTGGGTGCCATTTGTTGTTTTTCTGAATAGATAACACTGCTCCTGTGGCATAATCTAAAGTATTGTATTCTAAGTGGAATTGGGCATCATCATCAGGAAATGTGAGAACAGGGGCAGTAGTAAAATGATGTTTCAATGTGTCAAATGCCTCCTGTTGCTCGTGCTTCCATTCGAAGGGGTTTTCCTTCTTTGTGAGGTCATTAAGTGGTCTAGCCACTTTAGCATAATTTTGAATAAATCTTTGGTAGAAGTTTACTAGTCCTAAAAAGCTTTTAACTCCTCGGACATTCTTGGGTGTGGGCCATTCCAGAATGGCTTGAACTTTTGATTCATCCATCTTTTCCTATGATCATTCCCAGAAACTTGACTTCTGTGGTGTGGAACATGCATTTCTCTGGTTTTATGAATAAATCATTTTCTTCAAGATGTCATAGTACTTCCATAACGATTTTGTTGTGCACTTCACGATCATCGGATTTGGTAAATATCATTAGGTTATCAATGTAGACAATGACACAGTTGTCTATATTTGCAAAGATCTCGTTCATCATGGCTTGGAACGTTCCAGGGGAGTTGTATAGCCTAAAGTACATGACAAGGGGTTTGAATGCTCCTTGGAAGCAAATGAAAGCTGCCTTCCATTTGTCACCATCTTTGATTTGGACATTGTTGTATCCTCATCTGAGATCCATCTTTGTGAATAATGTAGCCCCTTTTAGCTTATCGACCAATTGTGAAATCAGGGGTAATGTTACAAATGCCCCTATTTTTCCTTATTTTTCCTGGTGCTCATTCACTCACAATTCATCAAATACTACAATAGCCCCTATGTTTGCTCACTTGCACAAAGTTCCCACAAAGCCCAACTTTCTCCCATGATATTGATCCTGCAGTGATGCACTCTAGAATAACATGAGATGCGCCTCATGTGCGCCTCATGCCCCCTATCCAACTCATGTCTGCACAGGTATGCTTATCCTCCAGTAAATGCTCTCCTCATGTCGCCTCATGTTTCCCAGTGTCAGACCTAGTAATACATGTATAGTAACTGTAGATAAGCACTGCACAGTCTGTGCACCTGTACTAATAGTATAAATACTATAACCAAGTAGTACAAGGCTCTCTAGTCTTGTTCTCTTGGAGTTTTCCCAGAACATCCTCCTTAGTACTCTTGTGACTACAAACACTAGACCCTTAGGTGGGTTCTGGTCGTTTCAGGTAATGGATAGTTATTTTTGACCATGTGTTCATTTAGATAACAGTAGTCCTGTACCATGCATTTTCAGCCATCTTTCTTTGGTACAAAGAACATGGGTGATGTTTGTGGAGACTTAAAGGGTCTAATATATCCCTTTTTGAGCTGATCATCTATGAACTTGGAAACTTCCTGTTGTTCTGTGACAGACAGAGGAATGATGCATCCTTTCTTGGATGTGAACATATCTTTCATATCAATGGTGTGATCCCATGGTTTCTGAATCAGCATTCGCTCTGATTCTCCTTTGTGAAATACTTTAAAATACTTATGGAACTCTTTTGGGACGAGTTTGTCTGTGGTTTCTGTCTTAGGGGTAGGCTTATCTAAAGCTGCACGAACTGCATAAGCAAGGTATGCATTTTCTTCTTCTTTCTTATTAGCATGTCGTAAAAATGACACCTTATCCTGCAGGAAGGAGTATGTTCATGGGCAATGTGTCATCTCGACTGTTCCTTTGGTCCAATCTATAATAGGATTGTGCTTCTTTAACCAGGAGAAGCCTAAGATCATCTGATTCTTTCCAAGATCTGTGATTTCTGCTGTGACACGTTTCCTGTGCCCTTGGTAGTCAATAATTACTTCTGCGGAGTGTGTGATATTTCCTGCGGAATTCTTAGTTCTGTCCATGTTGTAAACAGGAATAGGGTGGCACAAAGGGGTCAGAGGTAAATGATGCTTCTGAGCCCAAGTGCAATCAATGAATATTACATTGGCACCACTATCAAGCAGTGCATCCACAGTAATGAAATTCTTGGTGTGAGAAGGAGAGATTCGAATAGTCATACAGATCTCCTTCTATAGGTTTGTGCTTTGTACAGATGCTTCTTCCAGAATAATGGTATTGGTTTTGATAAGTGTAATGATCTAAGTCTTGACTATGGTCGAGAAGCCCTAGAGCACTTGCTGGAGTACTATGCTGTTGACAATATGGTCTATTAGGCTCGTAGGCCTCAAGGGAAGACTAAGGGAAACAACAGGAGAAATAGACTAAGGTCTATACTATTAAGAGTACGACTATATATACTAAGAGAGACCGTACACAGACCATGCTGTGTAGAGACTATAAGAAGTAAGTATACCTGAGACTGGGTACTGTGAGGTATAGATAAGCATAGCCTAGATAAGAGGGAATACTGCTATTGGATGATAAGAGAAAGTGAGTCAAAGGGAAAAGCATGAGGCAAGCATGAGGATGTAATGAGTACAACATGTGTTGCACAGCCGAGATAAGGTCATGTGACTGATCATGTGACATGATAAGATAAGGGTTATCTGCTAAGGGTTAGCTATGTGGTAAGCGATAAGAGGCAATACTAGATTGCAAGTTATAGTGTCTGTTACAATAAATGAATTAAGCACAGGTGTGAAGCCCCTGCCAAGCTCCACTGAGGGAGACCCACTTGGCTGTGATGATTCATTGTCCAATTCATTGGATTTTTCACCAGCCAGTGGCAAAACCTGTTATTATCAATTAAATTAAACTATACCTTCTTCTTGAAGATCAAAGAAGTAGGCTTTCATTTCGTTGTATGACATGCTGCGGATGGCTTGATCCGGGCCAGATGACTCATGTTCCCATGAGTTGGTGCCTTCTTCTTTGATGTCCCTAACTTTACGGCCTCCTCGTCGGCATCCTTTCTTATATCCTCCACCAAGCCACTTGCAATCTGGGCATGCAAGTTTGGGTTTTGGACAGTCCTTGACAAAGTGTCCACTGCCACAGTTGTAGCACTTTCTTTGTGCAGAAGATGTCGAGGGTCTTCACTCAAAGACGTCTATGTCCATGATGTTAGGATCTCTGGATTTGCAGGAATTGCCACCACATATAAAGCTTATTAATTGCTTCCTTGTGCCTACTTCTCAGATCTTAGCAAGATAAGCAAGATCCGTGTTTGAGCAAGATCCATTTAGGAGGATCTTGTTGATTATCAAGCATTGGATATTTTGCTCTATGAGCTCAATGAGATGTGTAGGGTCCATGCCCGCTTGTGGTTCATATCTTTGGAAGTCAATGATCCAATCATCTATGGGCATTGATTCCATTTGTTTGAGGGCATGCAGCTTCTGCCTAGTATTATGATCGCTATCCTAAGTATAAGCATTTGGACTTAATCATTTTTCTTTTCTTTCTAACCCCTATCTTTCTTTCACAATCTATTCCCTTTTCATCTCCACTCTATCACTTCTATTCACACATGCATATCTCATCTTCCATATCTATGCTTCTCAGTCACATTAGATACGCACCACAGACTCATGCTGCTACATACATGCACACAACACATATATGATTGTACATGCCTTCCCCTTGTATTACCCAGTACCAAGAATACTTACTATATATAGCAGTAGCATAGCTTGGTCTGTGTGCATGTACCAGTAGTATAAATACTATTCCCAAGTAGACCAAGACTCTCCAGTCTTGTTCTCTTGGAGTTCTCCCCTTAAAAGGCAACTCTACACTTCTCTTCTCTTTTTGTCTTTCTTTAGCCAGTAGCGACCTAGCAAGCTTCACTCTACAAGTGAGTCTTTAAGGGCTGTTTCACCTAGCCCACTTGTTCTGGTTGACAGATCTGAAGAGTGCTTTAACTTCTTCTAACTCTGCCCACATGTATGTTCCTCCGTTTAGGAGCTGATCAATCCTTGTGCAGGCAAATCTGCCTGCTTTTTGTCCCTTGAGGTGTGATAGCACAGCTACCACTGCCTTGGGTGAACCTTGTGGGAATACAGTGGGATTCTCTCCTATCCAAGCTTTGATCTTGGTCCACCATTCTTCAAACTTTCCTTTTAAGCCATTAAAGTTTTCAGAGTCTTGGAATACTTTGCTCATTTTAGGGGTAATGGCTGCTGTGACATCTGGTACTACTTGGAGTTGAGCTTGTAAGTTTTGTATTTCTTGGGTGCAATATAGCACCTGTAGATTCTGTGTGTCCCTTTCTTGGAGGAAGAAATCAAATAGTGCCATAAATTCTTGTGTGGCTTGAGCATTCAGACTGTTACTTAGGAGATTTGCTTTGAACAATGTGCAGTTGAAAGCAGACATGATGATTTAGATTACAATGGCAGAGGGGGGTTTGGTACTCATAGGTGTTTTATCCTAGGTTCTGCTATGTGTGGTGCTAGGGTAGGGCATTTCTTTGCCTTGTAACACTTGTTTCAGGGTCTAAGGGATGGGGTATTCTGGAGTTTGTTGTCAAACTGTCAGAGAACTATTGTCTTTGGTTCCCTTAGCATAGTGGCTGCTGGCCACACCTTCCTTTGCCTTCTTTGGCATTCTGGTCACTAATACAGGGTGGGTTCCCTTTCCCTAATCTGTTCTCTCCTGACTCTGTCTACTAGCCCATCAACAAGCCACTTGACAACTCTCTCTGGCACAAATAATGGCACTAATGCTGCTGGGATCAGCTCTTGTGCTGGGGGGTCATACTCGTTTGGGTCATAGCTTTTGCTGTTGACCAAGGGGGTATGTGGAGTGACTGGTGCTTCCGGTAGACTCTCGTAATCTGAAAGGATGAGAGATGATGGGGAGGGGCTTCCTGGCTGTTGTGCTTGACTTATATGTGCTGGCCCTATCTCCGCTGCTTCTACTACTGGTGTTGAAGGGTAAACTAAATTTAATGACTTGTTTTCTTATTGAGTCAACCCAAACCACTTCTGAACCTCTGATATGTGCCTGTTGGGTATGAGTGATGATCCTTCTACTGATGCAACATAGGATGGTTGAGCTGACACTAAGAATATGTCTTGAGCTCTGTAATAGGTGTTGTATCCCCTTGAACGTACTGGTGGATGGAATGCGAACACAAGGGTGGTGTGTGCAGTAGGAAACTTCATCAGAGTGCTTTGGTGATCTGCTTTAATAGTCATCCACAAGCGAGGTAGCAAGTTGAATAGTCTTGTTCTAGTGAAATGGCCCTTAAAGACTCACTTGTAGAGTGAAGCTTGCTAGATCACTACTGGCTAGAGAAAGACAAAAAGTGAAGTGAAGTGTAAAGTTGCCTTTAAGGGGAGAACTCCAAGAGAACAAGACTGGAAAGTCTTGGTCTACTTGGGAATAGTATTTATACTACTGGTACATGCGCACAGACCAAGCTATGCTACTGCTATATATAGTAAGTATCCTTGATACTAGGTAACATGAGGAAAGAGTATGTATGTGGCAGCATGAGGCTGCAGTGCATATCTAATGTGAATAGGAAGCATAGATGTGGGAGATTAGATATGCATGTGTGAATAGAAGTGATAGAGCGGAGATGAAAAGAGAATGGATTAGATAGTGAAAGAAAGATAGGGGTTTAGAAAGGAAAGAAAATTGATAAGTTCAAATACTTAGTGTAGTGAGCATAACACTTTTGATACCCTGTACTAAGCAGAAAACAGCACCAAACTAGATTACCTAATCTTGTTCCTAAGTGGGCAAACACTGCCATTTGTAATCTAAGTAAATCTAGCCTAGGAATACTTGGGAACACTAGCATTAGGAATCACCTGCTTTACCTTGTGACTCAGATACACTTCAGTTGCCCAATAGAAAGGTTGATTGATTAACCAATATTGTGTGTGAACTGAGAGCCATATCTAGTATTTTCCCACGCTTTAAACAGTAGCATAGCCACTACAGATTTCCAGGAATCATGGCTAACATTATAATAGGCATTTTATTACTGTTCAGCCTATATCTCTATCAGTTGTAGAGATCATCCCACACTTTGTTGGTGTAAATTACATCACTACATAAGCTCCCTTTGTGGCTTATTGCCCCTATCACACCAGTAAAACTTGGAGCACAGCAAGGCTTGCAAGTTATTGTGTTTCTTTATATCTAGTATATCTAGTTACAATTCTCTAGTTTTCACTAGAATCTTAGCAGTAGGGTAGATCAGTAGTATATCTACATATAGCTAGGAAGAAAGCCAACCCCTTTTTCCTTAGACAATAGTTGGGAAAGGAAGAACAACCAGGGATCCAATTGACTAAGTACTCTCACTCACTTAGTAGATTAGTTCTTTGTTACTTTTCTTTTATTTGATCTGGTAGTTAGTGTTGTCCTATCACCAGCTTATAGTCAGATTGGGCCTGGAGGATAAACTGTGTATAGATAACCTAGCATTTAGCAGTCCAAATCCTGAACAAATGACAGCATGTGTTATGATCGCTATGCTAAGTATTTGGACTTAATGATTTTCTTTTCATTTCAATCCCTATCTATTCCTTTCATGCACTCACATGCATCCTTTTCATCTCTGCTCTATCACTTCTATTCACAACATGCATATCTCATCTCCCACATCTATGCTTCTCAATCACATTAGATTGCACTGCAGCTTCATGCTGCCACATACATGCACATAATGCATGTACAAGTAGTATAAATACTATTCCCAAGAAGACCAAGACTCCCCAGTCTTGTTCTCTTGGAGTTCTCTCCTTAAAGGTGACTCTATCATCTCTCATCTTTTGTCTTTTTCTAGTAAGTAGCAACCTAGCAAAGCTTTACTCTACAATTGAGTCTTTAAGGGCTGTTTCAGTGCACTCTCATATGCCAGAACCTCCTTGTGGCATTTCTGGCAAGCTGTGCAGGAGCCTACTCAGGCTCCACCATATCCAACTATGCTGCCACTATACGAGCTTGGCACATCCTCCATGGCCTTGAATGGAACACTAATGAAGGGGAATACAAATCCTTGCTAGAAGGTGTGACCAAACTCACACTACCCCATTCCAAATGACCCAAACACACCCTGTTCACAGTAGACATTCTTGAAAAATTCAGGCTAGCTATGAACCTACAGGATCCATGTGATGCAGCCATTTTCACATGCCTCATGTCAGCTTTCTTCTGCATAGCATGTCTTGGTGAATTTACAGTACCTGCTATCTCAAAGTATAATCCTAACAAACACATCTCATGCCCTGGTCTCACACTCACAACTAATCACCAAGGCTTACAAGTCTACCATTTTTCCCTGCCAACCACTAAAGCTGCCCAAGATGGAGAAGACATCCACTGTGCCCCTCTAGACCCAAGTGCACTTGCTGACCCCAAAGCAGCAATTGACAACCACTTTCATGTTAACCTAGACTTTCCCAGCACCCACCTTTTCTCATGGAAACATCCATCCAGTTTCATTGCCCACTTTGCAAGAAAGAAGTCATCAAACCCATTGATTCCATCAGCAAACTCCATGTCGACCTTTCAGACCTCAAAGGACACAGCCTACGCATCGGAGGTACCCTCCACTACCTTCTCCTAGGTATTTCATTTAACATAGTCAAAACAATGGGTTGTTGGTCCAGCGAATCCTTCACTCTCTACCTCTGTCACCATGCTATCGTTCCCACACCCTTTTTACAACACCACTCTGAACTCATGGACAATCTTCATTGATGCATACTTCCACCTCTCCATTAATCTCCTCTGTACCATGGTCAGCACCTGCTCCTAATCACAGGGCTCCAGCTCATGCTGTTTGTGTCACTAACTCCTACTCCCAGGGTCACAGCACGATCTCGCTCCAATGGGTTCAGGTCCAGCTTTGGGCTGAAAAAGCCTATAGCTTTTCACTCACACTCATCCTACCATCCAATGCATTCTCTCACTTCCTTTCCATACTCAAGTCATGCAGCTACAACACATAGAGCCTATTTTTAACAGCAGTTATTAACCACTCTATTATTAACTAGTTAAAAAAGGTTTCCTTGCTCTGTGAATAAATAATTCCTTGTGAAATACTATGAAATTTTAAAAATCCCAGTCGGGTTCTGTGGTAGACAGTTCCTTAGTCCTTTTTGGGGCAGTAGTGAGCTTCTGTGAGGTGGAAACAGGCCCAGAGTCACTCAGAAAGTCCCACAGTAATGAAGAGTCAAAAGACACATCTTCATCCACCAGCAAAGTGACATTCGAGTCAACTAACATGTCAACCTGAGCCCAGGTTTGAACAATGGCAGCCAGACCATCATCCTCCATGTCAAAGCATGATTCCTTGTCTTCCAGGTCGCTCTCGCTCTCTCTTGCCAGGTCAATATCATCTGTTGTCAGGTTTTTTCCACATCTGACTCAAAGTGATACTGTATGCAGGAGATCCTTGTCCATGTCACAAAACTTGACAACAGGTCAGTAGTGCTCTTTCACCTCAAGATCCCACTGTGATGTGAAGGTCCAAGTCATGTCACATTGGGGAAATGGTTCAAGAATGATATGACCTACCCTTTAAGCTTGATATCACTGGCATACCTGAATCATGTCAACTAATGTCTGGGTATTCTGGTTAATATGCAATGGGGAGTTCAACCAGGTCAGGGTTGAGCCAGTCCGTTCATTAGGCATGGAATTGATAAGGATGGAAAATATCTTTGTTGCCAGGATCTGGCAAGAGATGTTATTTCATGTCAGTACATAGAAGACTTGAAACAAGAAGAACTTGACTAACACTGAGTATACATGCATGGAAATGTGGCTTTAGACCCATCCACCAAGCATCATTGAAAATGAGAACTTACTGGTAGAGCTCAGAATTGGCTGAGCAACCTGGGAGATGAAGTGTGGGTACCAGGATACATCCACAGCAGATGGTAATGTTCCAGGAATGAGCATGACATCAAAACAAATGTGCTGCATTGAGATACAAGGCCAGGAAATCAGGTGGGTGAGCAGGAAGTGATGGATGACATCAATGGCATTTGGAAGTACAAGAATGATGATGATGGCATTAAGAAAGTTGGAAAACAAAGGAAAACAAATGGCGCAATGAGCAATGTGTGCTGCGACTCGAAATGAGACGAAATGAAGCTGCTAGCTGGATATCAGATGGGTCAGGCCAGGTAAGCAGAGGTGGTATGAGTGGACAACAAACCATGTACC
>JBBPTD010000989.1:0-14180 GCA_038093895.1 Boletus aff. mottiae
TCTGGTTTGAGGAGCAAGATATCAAGCTCCTGGATTGGCCTGCTCAGTCCCCAGACCTCAATCCCATTGAACACACTTGGGGTCATCTCAAAAGACACCTTTCAGGTTATGAAAGGGCTCCCACAGGAGTTCATCAGTTATGGGATAGGTTAGTGGTAGAGCAGGGGAAGATTTCTGTGGAGGAATGTCAGAAATGGATAGAAAGCATGCCAAGAAGGATTCAAGCAATTATTAAGGCCAAGGGAGGTCATACCAAGTACTAAATACCCTATCTTGTATAAAGTCAAAAAACTGTTCCAATGAGTTGCCATTTTGAAATGGCTGCCATCTCATCAAATCTTATTCAAATCACTTGACCCTTGGGTCCATAGAAAGCCATGAGTAAGTACATTATTTCATACACTCATATGTTAGGGTGAGGGTTAGGGGGTATTGGGGGTTATTGTGTTTAGTGAAAAACATGCAAACATTGGGACAGTTTTTTGAGCCACTGTATATTCCTCACTATGATATCTATGTATCTACCGTATACTAGACAAGGGGGAGTGTTGAAAGGACACGTACTTACAGTCACGTGACCTTATATTAAGTAAGCATTACAAAGCATATATAAGACTCAACTGTTACAACTTATGGCATCACGTGATGTCATTCTTTTCTTTGAACCAAGATTTCCTCAGACCATTTTGTCCCTGGAACCCTCACCTCCTCGCCCTCACCCCCTTGCCTTCGCCTTCACCCTCGCCTTGCCCCCATAGATCTCTTTAGACTCCCTATGGACTTGTATGTCATCTTTCCCTTGTCTTTGCCTTGTCCTCGTTTCCCTTGCCTCATGTCTCGGACCTTGTACCCATATCTCGGGTTCCTTCATCTTCTTGTCTTCTTTGCCTCATGTCTCGGACCCTGTACCCATATCTCGGGTCTCTTCGTCTTCTCACCTCATGTTCTCTTATCTCGGACCTTGTACCATTACTTTGGTTCCCCATCTTCTCTTCTCTTTGATTCCCGTGTCCTCGTCTTCTCTCGGACTCTGTACCACTATCTTGGTTCCTTAGATCTCCTCGGACTTCCTCGTATCTCTTTGTCCTTGTCTTTGTTTCCTTTCTTGTCTTGGTCTGTGCACAGCCACGCACACTATATAAGTCCTTGCCTATGTACCTTGTACCCTATCTTAGTCTACCTTCGGGTAGATCCCTTGTACCCTTGTACCACCACTCTGCCATCTACCCAGTAGGCCAGCAACTGTGAACCTCCTTCACTCGTGACTGCGCGTCCCTTCGTCCCTGAGGAATCATGCCCTCTACCCCTTGAACGCATAGCCAACCTGCTGGTTAAGGTTCTACTTCTTGGTCCCACCGGCCATTGCCACTACAGTGGGACCAGTCGTAACATCAACTGAGTCTGAATATAATATATCTCTCTTGACCAGCAACTGCTATCATCTCTGAGAACCCCAACCCTTCCAAGGTAAGTATCCCTAGAGTAGATTCCTTAGTAGCCTGTGCGGCAATGCTGGCTACTAGCTATTGCAACAGGGATGATGGTCTCACATCGGGTTTGGAAGGCTGTCAGCAGTGCTGCAGTGCCAAGGGAGCAAGACATCAAACATGATGTCAAGATCTCACACACCAAAGAGGGTGATCATGACATGCAGACAAAGTGAGTAGGGGATTTGAGTGTGATGAGAGCATGTCTCTACTTTGTATGATTAAAAGTGATGCTACAACTGCCACTGAAACTCAGTGATCTGGGGCAAGTAGTGCTGAAAGTCAGTCACAAGTCACAAGCAGGACTGACTATCAGTGACAGCAACATGTCACTGAAATGACGTGACCACAACAGTACTCTGTAGCAGATGTGCTCACATGAATTACTACAGAGTGCTATGTAAACTACATAGCCACTGGGGTTACTAAGGGCCACTTTTTTTTTCAGATGTGTGTTTCTGAGACCATCAATGTGACCAACTCTGCAAAATATCCATCCTCCACACCACGCAAAGAATGCAGTGATAACAAGTTCTTCACAACTTGCAAATGGGATTCCTCCATACACAGTTGATGTTCTTGATGTTGCATCATCGCATCGAGAAACCGTCTGTGCCTCTCCAGCATAAACTTTCTGGACGAGCTCGTGAGGAACGTGGTTGAGCGCTGACTGTAGCAGCATCTTTCCACCAACCACGAAAGTCAGAAGCGTTATTCTGAGGTAATCTATATATGCACCGACCAACCAATCAGAGAGCTCACCAGTCGTGGCCAAATTTAAAGACTCATACATAGTACGGACGCTCTAACAAACCGAAGTTCTATCAACAAGATGGCTACAGCAGAAAAACCATTGTCTGAAATAAATAAATAAATCAACAACTGTGTGGAATTCACACGTCGCACAAAGAGTACCTTTCAACGCTTCAAGTTGTCTACCTGATCTTCTTTTTTTACACCTGCCAGACGGCTCTGGTGCGCTTGAATGGTCTGAAGGATCAACGATACCAAACCTTGGAGGAATGCGGATTCTTGAGGGCCGAGCCCCCCAAGAGGTTCACTGTCTGTCCCGACCGATTTATCAGCCAGTTCACGTTTCGGTGTCGTGGTGTTCTCCGGACCCGAGCTGGTCATGGAAGCAGGGGTGGCAGAGGAACCGCGCATGATTGGATCAGATGACAGGGACCGACTTGGGGATTGTAAGCCGGATAGAGTGGAAGAATGACGATGGGCGGTTGCAGCATGCTCCGCTCGTTTCTGCCATTTCCACCTCCCTTCCAGAGGGTCGATCTTGATGGGGTCTGTTGGACGCGCAGGTCTGTTGGAAGACGATGCTACAACATCCAAAAAATGCATCGTCACTTTTTCGAGAGGCAACGCACGAGCAATGTGAACTTGCCTTGTTTAAAGGCTGACGTGGTTGAATCTGACTTTCGGGGGCGTAACCTCGACAAGATTGACTCTTTTCCACAGTCGTTCCGCTTGTCAGAAATCCTTTTAACAACACGACTCTTCCCTCGAATGGCCGAGCAACCATGCTTTCTGAGCTTGCATGGGGTGCATGCTCCCCAAAGTTTGTTTGACTTGGACTGCGAAACGTGGCAGACCCAGCCTTGATCCTCACAGCTGTCGCATTTCTAAATAAATAAATAAATATAGTTGGTCTGACAGTCCCCGAGTGCTATATCCCCACTTACCGGGTAATAGACATAGCGACATTCATAGTCAGAATCCTCCGAGTCACTCGGGGGTTCTGAGCGATGCCTCTTAGATGATCGTCTACAAGGTGGACTAGTCGACCGTGATTCCTCTGACTCGTCGATATCCGTTAGTGTTCTTTTAGTACCCGCCCGGTGCTTCTGTGTGAGCTCTTCCGAGTCGGACTCGTCAGTCTCTCCTGCTGACACAAAATCAGTCTCGAGAATATCAACCTGTATGTTACTTAAATGAACTGACGCTCAAGCTCATGACGTGGGCACGGAGGTATAGGAAGATCCTCTGGTGTTGGTGTCAAGTGGTGTTTGAATGGGGAAAAATGAAATGCTTACTGAGGGCACACCGCCCAAGCCTCGGCCAGGGTGTCAGCTCTCTTGGTGTACGTGTTTCCAGATCCTTCCACCACAACGTGGCCGGATCTCCCAAGCCAATGTCGGGTGGGATTCCCGGATCATTTTTATCTGGTCTCATATATGCCAAACGCGATGTGCTTGCCTGATTATAGGCCGAGTGGATATCCGACGGCCTCATTGGCCGTTGTTTTTTGAGTTGTCTATATACCTCAAAGAGTGCGAGCGGCAGAGGGGGGATGACAAACTTGAAGTCTACCGGGCGCCATGTAAGCACTGCTCGTAAAATATCCATCTTCAAAACATGACAATGTCAGTATCATTTCTTTTCGGCGTGCAGGACAATGATAAACAAAAAGAGGGGGGGCACGTACGACTTCTGAGAGCGCCTCTTTTTCCCATTCTTTTTCTGCGTCTTTGGTGAGATCCTTGACTTTCATGGCCTCGGCAAGTCGGGCACATCCACGATAGATCCGTCTCTGTGCTTCTTCATGTGGTAAACTGTCCATGTCGTGCTCTCGCAGTCGCAGGGAAAGAGGTGGGAGGGATGGCAACTTGATCTTGACGTGTGTTCAGCGGAAAAACAAAAAGGTGAAAAGCAACGCACATCCGCACATTGCACTCAAATTTATACTCGTCGTCGCCAAGGAGCGGTGACTCGGTCCTTGGGCTAAAGCGAACTAGGACGGTTAGTAAGGTCAGGGCTGGTCGGGTCGATATAACGAGTCGGGCAACCATAGAGCCCTATGATATCGGAACTTCCTTGCATCGGTCTTTTCTCGCTGTCAAAATGTTACGTGAGCCGTCTCAAAGGTACCTTGCGTACTACAAAACCGTGACGGCCTAGAACCGGAAGATCGGGCACGGCAGCGCCAGTGGGTATCGAAAATCAATGAAAAGGCAAGTGAGCTCAGGGAAACAGAGGGAAGAAATTATTTACTTGAACTCAGCAACGACGACTCGGGTGGGATCCTGGAGACCTCACCTGAAAGATAGCAGTAGGATATAACTGATCCATTCTGGATCAAACGGCACCGGAAGATACTTGTCTCGTAATCTCACACAATTATCGAGATAATATCATATCAAGACAGACACGGAAAAAAGTCTATGAGTGATCATATACCAGACATTACAACATCATCGTGGATTTTTTTAAAAAGGAAGAAAGAAATCAGTCACTGACACTCGGCCGGGACACAAACGAAACAGGAAAGAAACGAGACATGGGGGGAAACGAGACAAGGACAGTCACGAATCACAGGATACAAGACGTCATCGACAACATCCCTCAGACCTCGGCCTCAGATTCAGTCAGCGGTGGCGGTGTTGACCCTGTCGCGCAGCCCCTCTGCGGTCACTGTGTCCGTAGGGACAAGCACACGGGAAGACCCCGAGACATTTGCCAATACGGGCTTGAGGACAGAAACATAGATGACTTGAGCGCCCTGTGACCGAACAAAGTGGTGGTCAACGACCAAACGAGAATCATGTGTCAAGACCCGCACGCACCCGAACGTTTGGTAGCTGAAGCCAGAGTACAAAGATGGACTTGAGGGCATAATACCATGGGACGTAGTAGAGAATGAGACCCAGCGCGACGCTCTCTGCGAAATTAAAAAAGCCAAAGACGACCCAGTAAGTAAGCCACTGGACGTCGTCCTGTGGCGCGGGGGTTTCTAGGGCCTTGAAGGAGAGGTATGCTGGGAGTAACCATCCGATGAGGTTTGAGATGGGTGCGGCGAGAGGGTTGATAAAGTGGAAAAGAGCGAGGAAAAGGAGGGCGCCAAGAGCCAAAAATGTCTTGGGGACTTGCGTGTGTTGCTCAAACGTGTTCAACACCGGGTACTTTGTGAGCTGTTGAAGGAGAAATAGGGTGGTCAGGGTCGGAATGGTGAGCAAGAGGGGCTGCGGACCTCCTTGTCGAGCTGGTTGAGGTGGTAGTTGACCTTGTTCTGGGCCTGGATAAACACGGGGTGCTGCTGGACCTTTTGCGCTGCGGACATCTGGGAGCGCAATGAGAGGGACGAAAAAATAGGGTTCATGGTAGTGACTAGGGAGATGTACCTTTGGGTGGGGGGGTGTAGATATATATATATATATTCTGACAGGAGGGCGAAGTCACTGGTCGTAGACGGGAAGGAGGAGCAGCAGTCGGCGTTGATATGGGCTGCTGACTAATGTTTGGCTTGGCCAAAATGATACGTCAGCGTACGACTGTCGTCCTTCTGCCATCCACCACCACGCCGAACATGGACAATTACGACGCCATCCAGGTACGTCCAGATCCACCCAACCCACACCCGCCCCCTCGCTCACACACCACAGGCCTTGCACAAGTCGCTCCCTCCGTTTACACCCTACGTCTCTGCGTCGCTCCTCCCATACATTGCACTCGTTCTCCTCGTCTCGACATTCGTGCTCACATTCTACTTTTCAACGTCTGTTTCATCCACATTCGCACCATACACTTTGGGACACTCATATCGTTTTCTTACAGCCTTCCAAAAGACAACATCCCTATTCGGGAAAGCGCAGTTGCATCACTCGCAAGCATCCTTGGCGGTTTCGGTGTGGTCGCCCTTTTCTGTAGTGTAGGTGTCAACGTGTAGAGCACAAGGCCGGGATCTGCGCGCATGTCCCGGCGCAGTACCCCCTTCTTAGTTGTTGATCCGCCACCCGTGTTTGCAAGCGACACACTGAAAACGGACATGTCAGGCAGACAGATATACCTTGGGCAGCAGAGACGTACGGTCTAGAGAATCGTGGATCGTGATGGCGCATCTGTGTGATGTGAGCTATGGTGGTTGAGTACTCCATCAGACGACATGCCTGTTTCTCCTCGTAAAACGCTTCGAGGTATCTGCATGCCGGACATTGTTCGGTCACCTGAGCCCTGTGAACGACACGCTCTGAATGGATGGACGTGTAATGGCACAACTTGCGCAACTCTTTTCCTTGATGGATCTTTGTTTGAGTCTTGTGCTTTTGTCGCAGAGCAGATGGGAATGCATCCGGATGAGAGCGAGTGATGATCTCAATGTTTTCATACGCTGCGATAAAGTCACAAACAGCTGGTATGCAAGCATGGCTGACAAGACATACAAGAAGCAGGCTCCTCGTGATGGCATTGCTCACAAGTGACACTCTGTTCGTTACCCTGCCACAGCAAGGCGAGCAGGGTGCCACAGTTGGGACAAAAGAGCAGAGGCCCTGGTATTGATGGTCAGTGATGGGTTGACCTCCAGGATATGGTCAGCTTGCCAATCTTGTGTGCATGCATGGGCATGACACTATAATGTCAATGGCCCCACTGACCATGTTGACTACTGTCTTTGTTCTCCCCTTCAATATAAGATCTGTTGCAAGATGGGGATGTAACAAAGTCTGAGAGAGAGGAGTGGTTGCTCGATACTATAGTACATTAGTAGTTGGAGATAGAAACTAAGTAAAGTAACTCACCTCAGCCGGTGCCTAAGATGGGCAGAAACAACTGAGGTACTTGTAAGTGAGGTGCAAGTATATATACACTATGGTGGAGGTATACTCGTATTATATTACCTACAATATTGTCGTGATGAACCTGAAAGAACCTTATAAGGATTAAGTGAATAAGAGTTGTAGTACTTCCAGAAGTGGTTCTGGAGGTTCCGAGATTGGAAGGTGCAGGAAAATTCTGGAAGGGATTCTGGAATAGGAGTTCTGAGACTGGAACACGGAACTGTCAGAACTGTCACCATTTGTCAGGATGTGTGCAAGAGGATAAGCTGGGACTTAGAACAGATGGATGACCCCTTGTGAGGGGTGAGGGGCAAGAGACTACAATTAATTGATTCTCCCCCTACTAATGTACTGCTTGACCTATATACTTTACTACTGAATAGCTCGTGTAATCAATATGAGTCTAGGAGGTTGATTATTAACAGCTCGGTTTGCTATTGGGCCATGCCTCAGGCTGTTCATCAACAAGATCACTGGCAGTAGTGGCATGCTTGCACCAAGTCCCTAACTTCTAGAAGAGACTTCGAACTGCACACCAAAGCAATGAAAAAGAACAACACAAGAATGGAATAGTAGAGATTGGCTATGTACAGATAGGCTCTAAGAGATTTTTTTTTTCTTCTAAATAAATTGAAGCATCAACTTGAAGAAAGAGGGGACAGTCGGGGGGGGGGGTTTGAAAAAAAAACAAGCTACCAAGAAAGACTCTTAAAAGGGACAGTCAGGACCAACCATTGTGCCTTCACTCATCTGTCTCCATATTAACATTCATTCTCATTGTTGTCAACTTGTCATCATCACTGTGGTCCACCACCCCCTTTTTGGTGGGGGACTGACCAGCTAATTCGTCATCCACCTTATGCTTTCCCTTAACAGGTGCCTTCCCCTTCCCTTTATTGATGCAAGTTGCCACAGCACTGGGAGCACCAAGGTGGGCCAGGAGGAAGAAAGGAATATCAGCAAATTCAGATTTTTGTGTATAGAGCTGTATAGAAATTTACAGAAAAATGTTACCAGTAGTTTTTCCATCACAGTGCATCCACAGAGGTCCACAGAGGTCCATAAAGACCCACAGAACTGATTTCACAACTTGCCCAAACCATGTTCTGTAGTAGGTCTGTACAGTGTAGATGTCCAAGGAAGATGACAATGCAATGGGTCATTGGATGCATAGATTGGGAAAGGGAGTTTTCACAGGCATAGGTGACAAGGGGACCATAATAGTGCTAAAAATAGATATTAGACTTAGGGTGCTGTGTTCACAGCTGCAGGAAGAGCAATGTCATGGAGTTTGTCATGATCCAGAAATTCACTAAGTCCAACTCCGGTCAACTCTGGAATACCTTGGAACACCGTTTGACCTCAGACCTAGATATTGACAAGTTCAACTCCATTCCAACTCTGGAATACCTTGGACAACCTTTGACCCCAAGTCAATGGATATATCTCGGACTTGTACCTCTGAACTCTGTACCTTTATCAACCCCCTTCAGCTCTAGTTTACATTTCATCTGTCAATCGGTACAGCCTGCCCCGACTGTGTTCCGTGCTCTGTTCTGATCATCATTCTGCTCCTATGTACATTGCCTTTGTGCAGTATGTATGGATTGTTACAACTGGTCCCACTGTAGCAGCAGTGGCCAGTGGAATCAAGAAGTAGAACCTTAGCCAGCGGATTGGCTACACGTTCATGGGAGACAGAGGTTGAGGGCAGGTTTCCTCAGGGGGCAAAGGGACATGCAGTCACGAGAGAAGGAGGTTTATGGTTGCTGGCCTACTAGGTAGACTAAGCTAAGGTACAAGGTACATAGGCGAGGTCCTTATATAGTGGTCGTGGTTGTGCATGGACCAAGACAAGAAAGGTAACAAGTACAGAGACGGGGAGATATGAGGAAGTCTGAGGGGATCTGAGAAATCAAGATAGTGGTACAAGGTCTGAGATAAGAGAACACGAGGCAAGGAAGACAAAGAGACAGGGATCAAAGAGAAGAGAAGACAAGGAACCAAGATAACGGTACAAGGTCCAAGATAAGGGGACATGAGGCAAGGAAGACGAAGACATGGGGATCAGAGAGAAGAGAAGATGAGGAGCTGAGATATGGGTACAGGGTCCAGGACAAGGAAGACAAGGACAAGGCGAGAGTTCAAGGAAGCAAAGAAGAAGAAGACGACGTACATGTCCATAGGAAGTCTAGGGAGATCTATGGAGGGGGTGAGGACAAGGGACAAGGGGTTGAGGAGACAAGGGGTTGAGGGGATGAAGGAATGAGGGGACTAGGGGACTAGGGTTCCAGAGACGGAGTAGTCAGAGGAAGACTAGGTTCAAGGAAAAAGAAAAGAATGGTGCAACCAGGTGTTGCCGAGGTGAGTTGTAACAGTAAGTATATCACAGATCCATAGAACTGAGCCTCACATCTGAAGATCTGATGTGTTGAGAGGCATAGATTTGTGAAGCATTCTTTAGCCATTCGCAAAAATTTATAGGTGTGTCAAAACATTCTTGATTCCCATCTGGGAAATATAAAGGGTCATAAAAGATAGGATAATTTTTAACATCATGAGGCCTGTCAGGTTGGCGAAGGCATCATCAAAGACATGTGGTACAAGACAAGCAGCCTTGTAGAGCAGGCCAAAGGAATAGTATCAGGGGATGGCTTTCACAGTGGTTACCAGCTATATTTATGTGTGGAAACGAAAAAAGAATACAAAAGTGCCATATGTCATGATCCAGATTTTACCAAGTCCAACTCTGGACTTGTACCTTCATTAATCTCTTTCAGTTATAGTCTGCATTTTACCTGTCAATTGGTACAGCCTGTTCTAGCTGTGTTCTGTGCTCTGTCGCTCAGCATTCCTTTTCTATATACATCGCCTTCACACAGTAGTTATGGACCCAGACTTCCTCCAGATTTCTAGTGTATATAACACTCCTGTACTCTCTGTTGTACCTTAGTACAAATATCTTGTCCCAACTAGAATCCTATTACTTCCAACCTTGCTTCTCTTTATGATCTTCCTTTAAAAACTTTGAATCTCTGAAATATAAGGACCCGTGAGTCTGGCAAAGGTGTGACATATAAGTCCTGTGCTGATGTCCTCACCAACTCCACTCCTTGGTTCCTCTGTTCTTCAACATCTCCAGACATTGCTGCTAGTTAGTGACCCACATCAAACCTCCTATATATCATCTCCAAGCAGACTTCGGTCCATCACCTTTGGACTTGATGCATTATCTCTAAGCTCCAGTCCATCAATCCCAACAACTCCAGACCTCTGCCAGAGCTAGACCTAGGAGAAATATGGACTCTGACACTATGGCAAAACCCTCATAACTTAGGAAATGCCACCTGCAGCAGCTGAAACCTGAGTTCTTGCTTCAGTGCCTGCACTTGAATTTTGTACCATCATAAAGGGTCCCACAATATTCTGCCTGAATGATGGCACTGTGAGGTTCACCATTCAAGCTCTATGAGACATGACCACAGGTGAAACAAGGCATTGAAACATGATTTCATCAAACCATCCATAAATGACCTGACCATTGAAACACATAACCAGAGAGCGAAAGACTGGAGACAAGAGGTTTGACAAGAGCAGCTGGTCAGGGAAGTTAGTCAAACACATAAAACCAAATAAAAATAAAAATAAATGTAAAAGTATGCAAATCACTGTCCTTATGACCCACTACTAAATAATTGTGGAAGGGCTACATCTGTGGCAATACCTGCTATATTGTGGATAAGCCTGATGTAGCTCTGAAACAATGTCACATCCTTCATCCACGCCTATTGTTTGTTTGCAGCTTTTTCTCTCATTTTCTCATTGGCCATGGAAATGGTTGTGCATTTCAGTGTAGATCAATCCATTCACACATGAACAGCTGTATACAACTCTTTCCCATGTTCAATATTGAGCACATATGCTAGCCCATTTTTCAGATCACACAAGGAGCATACTTCAATGAATGTACTGTACCAAAAGCTATTGCAGTACATTACAAAGGGGGGGAAGAGCAAATACTTTGAACTCCACCATTTGAGGCTCCATGTGACATGACTGCAGGTAAAATGAAATATTGGAACACAGTTTTATTGAACCACCCACAAACAAACTGCTGGTTGAGATACATGACTGAATCACAAAAGACTAGAGAGAGGTTTGACAAGAACGACCATGACAAACGATGAGGCTACTAATCAAGCAAGTTGGCCAAACACGTAAAACTAAATAAACATAAACATCAACAGAAAATGTACAAATCCCTGCCAAACTGTTTTTTTGCTCTGGACTACTAAATTGTAATCCTGGACCTGAAGGGGAAAGATTTATGGTGATGCTCACATTTGATCATGATGGAGATTTTGATACTTTTTTGGAAAATACATTGATCATTTGTAATCAGTTTTGAAATTCGATGTCTTAAGAGGTCTTTACTCTTTATTCTCCTTTCATTCATTCACAAGTTTTACTATTTGTGTGCTCTAATGTGTGTTTGCATTTTCATATGTGCTTCGTGAGCATTGAACAACACCATTTAATTTTACAGTTTCTGCTTATTTCATACCATCTCATCATGAGTTGTGCAGCATGTTTTCTATGCAACTGTGTTAATGTATTTTTGTCAGCCATTGAATGTATCTCTCATCTGCATGGAGTTGTGGTGTTAACTCAATATGAACAGCCTATTTTTCATGCAGATTGTGCTTTGATCAGTGCAGTGTACTTGCTGAATGATTTCAAGTTCGTTGATATATTTGATGCTAGTTGTGCTCAGCAGCACTTTCATGCCACTTACCCATGCATGTCGTTCTTGCAGGTGTTCGTATTCAATATTGCTTTTTTAGTGGAGCAATTTATGTATTTCATGCTGCTCAATCTTCATAGTTTCACACAATTCACTCTGTGCCTTGTAGAGCATCATTTTGAAAACATGAGGTAATGGATGTGCTTTGATTGCATATGTGTGGGGGGAGTTGCACACCTTTTTATCTGTTGTTTGAGGTAATGGCTGCCCTGCAACAGCAAATTGTATAGTTGTTGCTGCCTGCATCTGATCCTTTTCATGCACAAGATTCTTGTGAGTTGATGCAATCAGTGGTGGATTGTTGGGAACAGATTCAAGAGTCATATTGTGACTCCTCTGTATTTCCTAATTCAAAGACATTCAATGACAAGAATGTTATTATTCATAACTAGCAGCATCATATGGATCCTGCTCAGTATTCTTTGAGTGTGTGTGCTGTTTGTGCTTTTGCACTGAGTGATTCCCAATTACAAGATGTTGATCTTCATTCGATAGACCTTACATTGTTGCAGAACACTGTTATCCCACCTGAAGTGGAACCATACACATACAATTTTGCTTTATATGTGCATGCCATATTGTATCCTGTTGGTATGACTAGAAAGGATGAACTAGGTATGTTGTATATTGTACACCATGTCATTCATCATTATTGTACAAACCTGGTTGGCAGCTGAAACTGTTGCTTGTGAATTTTACATATATATTACAGTGAGAACAGCCTTCCCAATGATGTGTCACATGCTTCTCTTCTGCTTCACCTTTTGATCTGATGTTGGTTGCACATTGTAGATTGTCTTTTGTTGCACATCATTATTTCAAAAAAATGGAGCATGGCGGGTACATGTCAGAGGAGACATTGCAGAGGTTCAATCGTGGTAATGTTGCTGCCTTCCCTCAAGATTCATTACATCTGCATAATGTTCTACCACCTTCTGCTGGTGACATTTGTGACACAATTTGTGTTTTGTTTTCTGGAGGAAAAAAAGCTTCTACCATGGAAGATCTTAGGCATTTAAAGCCTGTTCTCGTTTCCAAGAGCAAGGTAGAGATCATGATTTCATTTTTGTGCACACATAATGAATGGTATAAAAAGGATGGTGTTGTTCTCAATCATTCAAATTTAGATGTTTTGTATGCAGAGCATGAGACACGGAACAGTGAAAGTGTTTTACATGCCATTCGTTTCAATTATGTTGAGGACAATGAGGATGAAAATAGTGATGGCTGGGATTCTTCCCTTACTGATATGGTGATGGATGACAAATGATGACAGTTCCGACAGTTTTGTATTCTGGTCTTGGAACCTCTATTCCAGAACCCCTTCCGGAACTTTCCCATGCCTTCCAATCTCAGAACCTCTGGAACCACTTCTGGAATATTCCCATGCTCTCAGAAACATCGGAACCACTTCTGGAACTTCCTCGGAAGTGTGGGAGCACTGAAAGTACTATAACTTTTATTCGCTTAAACCTTATAAGGTTCTTTCAGGTTCATCACAGCAATATTGTAGGTGACATAATACAAGCATACCATCTACCCATAGCGTATATATACTTGCACCTCACTTACAAGCACCTCAGTTGTTTTTGCCCATTTTAGGCATCAGCTGAGGTGAGTTACTTTACTTAGTTTCTATCTCTAACTAATGTACTATAGTATTGAGCAACCACTCTTCTCTCTCAGGTGAATATAGTCGTTTTTGCTCATCTTAGGCACTGGCTGAGTATTGAGCAACTGCTCTTCTCTCTCAGACTTTGTTAATGAATAACATGGAATACACAAATGGAGACCATTCTGTAAAAAGCAGAGATATAATGAAGGCAGCTGCACTCACACACATTTTGGATCGAAAACAGTTCATTCATTCATGTGCAGGTGATTGGTATGTTAATGATTTGTTGCTGGCATTGATGACTTCTCTTTTCACTTCCTTGGATCCTTGGGGAATTGGTGGTTTCAATCATTCTTCTCGAACATCTTCACAATGTCTCATATTTGAGACACAAGTAAAGGCTTTATTAAAGCATCACAATTCTCCATTTATCCGTGATCCTAATTTTGCATTCATATGTTGTTGGAATATGATTCAGAAACATGCTGCAAGTATACAGACAATGTTTGCTATCAAACGAACCCTACAGAACTTGTTGTTTGACCATCTTGCTGTTGAAAGGACACGTACTTACAATCATGTGACCTTATATTAAGTAAGCATTACAAAGCGTATATAAGACTCGACTGAGTCTGAATAATATACATCTCTCTTGACCAGCAACCGCTATCATCTCTGAGAACTCAACCCCTTCCAAGGTAAGTATC
>JBBPTD010000990.1:0-14178 GCA_038093895.1 Boletus aff. mottiae
ATGTATCTTCTGCTAGATGGCCAATGATGCAGCCGGGTACTTCAGAAATCCACAGTGCATTGTGCATGACTTTTTAAGTGGTGTCCATGATGAGATGGCAGCCTGGCGGAGTCTTCGTATAACTCGAAATTTTTATGGAGTTGCACGAGTCGGGCTCGTACTGGTATAATGGCGTGACCGTTTCTAGACAACGGTAGTAATCAACGATTGTATTATAATTTCTAAAGGACCTCAGGTGCTATTCGTACCTTCCGACGAATCCGACCCATCGGCATGTTCACTCCACCCTCCGACGATCTGCTTGATCTGCTTATCCACCTTCATCCACGTCCGTGGGTAATTTGGTTGTCCAATCAAAATGCCCCACCCCAGGCCCGAAATCCTGGTCAATGAAGGAAGATGCTTGAGGAGAAAATGCACGACGGTCGTGACTGGCTCTTGAATAGGCGAATTCAGGAGCGAAAGTTCCGTTATTGCTGTGTTACAGATCAAGGACTCGTCCACTGATAACTGTGGGATGTTCCTTGCATCGACAGAGAGCCCAACTCGACCATGCAGCTTTGGGCATCGAGCGAGTAGAAGCAACAGTCCTCTCAGTGTCGGGAACTGGAGGGGCGGTAGATAGTCATGCTCGCTGTGCTGGTTGAAGTCGAGGGTTTCCAGTTCAGGCCATCCTTGAACCAACCGGGCAAATTCATCGTCGTTCAGTGAAATTGGATTGGGGATTCCGACAATGAACTCATGGAGATTCAAGGTCACCAGTGGGCTTAGAACCTGAAGGTCGATAGGCTGCGGGAGTATCTCACGTCCAAGATCACGGGAGGTGGAAAGTACGATCCGTCGAAGAGTTCTGCGGCGTGTGGCTGAACTGAGAGCGGTGAAGAATTCATGATACACCTCACGTGTGGGAACCATTTGAAGGAAGAAGTGGACCTCTTCGAACGGTTGGTGCTGCGATGTCAAGTATGGGGTAATGGAGGAAAGATCTTCGATTTCAAGCCGTCCTAAGATGCGCAAGTTCTTGAAAGGAGGGTGGTTAGGGGTACCATAGCCAGCTAGCCGTCTCAAAGTATCTGGTTGGTGATTGTATAATCTGGCACTGAGCTCTTTGAGGTGATGCAATTGAGTGACGTGAATCAGCGCCGCTTCATTGATGACGTTACAGATCAGTCTCTCCAAGTTCGGGAGGCGAGTGATAGCACGTGAAACTGCAGCTGATACCAGAGAGTGATACGGGTGGCGGAGAAAGAGTGACTTGATGTTTGGGCATAAAGTGTGGTAGCTCTCAAGCAATGCCATAATGGTAGGATCACTATCGTCAACCCACATGTCAAGATGAACAAGCGAAGGGCTGAGGAGCAAACGGATGGAGGCAAGCCCTGTGTAACCCCCACACGCCCAACAGAGTTTGCGGAGGTTAGGCAGTAGCAGTGTGGTGCGAAACCACAAGGACTGTAAAAT
The DNA here is from genome assembly GCA_038093895.1 of Boletus aff. mottiae. Taxonomy (NCBI): domain Eukaryota; kingdom Fungi; phylum Basidiomycota; class Agaricomycetes; order Boletales; family Boletaceae; genus Boletus; species Boletus aff. mottiae. The sequence continues at coordinate 1,462 of JBBPTD010000990.1, forward strand.
CTTCACCGAAAGTTGATCATGGTGGAGCGTTAACTCTTGGACGCGAGGGGCGTAGCGTAACACAATGTTCCATTCTGCTTCGTCGAATGCAGGCTGATTTATCCAAACAATAATGGTTGTCAAGTACATCGTCTCATGGGAAACTTTGCCATACCAATGCTGCATCTGCTGTTCCATCTTCGTACGAAGCTTTGGTAGGCAAACATCGAATGAAGGGTTTGAGACTGTACAACCTGCGCCAAACGGCATCGAGTGCAGGTTCGGAGAAAGCACGACAAGTTCTTGCGAGCACCGCAAGGGCCTGCCGACCAGCTTTATCATAATCCTTGGGAGGGAATAGTGTCGTGGATAGTAATGTAGTATCTTCTGCCAAATGGTCAACGATGTAGCCGAGTACCTCAGAAATTAAGAGTGCGTTGTGCATGTGTCTCTGAGTCTGATGAGATGGCGACTGGTCAAATATTTAAAGTTCGGCACAAGACGGTCATGAATATAGAACGACACCGAGCACGGGTGACCATCACCACCGTCCCGAGAAGTACCCTCGCGCATTCCCATCACAGAGAAATTGATGCCATTCTGAAGGACCTGAGGTTCTGTTCGCGTCGTCTCAAATCAGCGCTGGACAGTTACAGGGACGAGCTGCGGACACTCGAGAGATTATACTACAAGTGCAAAAATCAACATCGCGCGGCCCTCTTTTTCAAACGTGTATCCGAGATAAGGCGTTATGGCGGGCGGCTAAGTGAGTTGGACATTTTGGAATGTGTGGATCTTCTTCGTGCGTCATTTGTCGGTTTGGAGCACACGAACGAGTGGGTAAACATGACTTGTCCTGGTACAATGCACTGACAACTTCCTTCAAGCCACAAGGCGCTAAGGAGTTCCTGGAGCCATGTGCCCGAGGAACCCTGCGTTTGCTTTTTAAATGAGAGATTGACCGCTTCCTCTACGCTGGTTTGTAAAGTGAGATCTAGAAAATCTGATTTTCCACCCGACTCAAGCTCCATAGATGCGAGAGCGCCTCGAAAAAGCGTACTGGTGAGTTCGACTAGGTCCTTATACGATCTAAGCAAGCCCTGATATACCCTTTAGTCATTTTGCGCTGGCCATGCAGACTGGCGCTTTCGTCCAGCTTGTCATCCTGTTCGTCGCTATATGTTCTAGAATGTCTGTGTTATCATCACAGCTAGAAGAAGCCCTTCAGCTGGGCATTTTTGCTTGCGACCGCCTCTCGGTTATCATCCATGTGCGCAGCCTTTCAGCCCGTAAATGAACACGCTCAAATTTACAGGCTCGCAGTCAACAGGTATGCATGCGACAACTCCTCAGCAGCTTCCCTCGGAGGCGGAGACCTCGTACCCCTCGCATAATGATCATTCGGATGTACCATCAGAAGACACGGGACAACTCGTTTCCCGTTGTGAGCCAATCGATACCCCGATAATTGTCGTTCAAGCCCTGAGCAAGAAGACGGAAGCAACGTTGGAGAGGGTTACGCCCACACCAAGTCAACTTACAAACAGTATGGATAGTGACAGCTTTGATTTCGTTTGCTGATGGATTTGTTTTGTGATACAGGCAGTGACCGTAAAGTCACTGTGAAGGATGCTCAAAAGGCTCGGCTGAAGAAGGCAAAGAAGAAATTTGACGAGATCGACGAGATCTTTGGTTTCTAATACCTTATGTTGTTCGTAGAGCTAGCCTTTACTATAACTTTGAGTGAAGCAGTGAAGGCCTACATACAGTGACTGTCACCAAAACCCCCACCGCTGAGCGCTGACCCATTGCATTTGCGCCAGCAACCATGTCGTTGATCCAGCCATCCAGCCGGTCCAAAACGTCCCAGAAGACGTCCGCGCGGCGCACAGAAAACAATCGCATCTACGCTCACCCCCTCCCTATCATCCTCACCGAACCGTCCGAGCCTTCCTTCCTCCGCAAAACGCTCCACTTTTTCGGCGTCTCCGCGTCAGACATCCTCAACCCACACTGCCAAGGCGTCCTGGACGTCGCTACGCGTTCAGTATGGGTTCTCGATATGAAAGACGCGATGATACTCTGGCAGCGAGGGTTCTTTGGCAAGGGCGATCTTTCCAGGAGCGAACCCAGTTGGTTGGCAAGACAAATCAACGCGAGAAAGCTGGCCAGGAAAGGTGAGATTCCGCGCACGCTCAAGTGACCTTATGCTCAGCAGCACCCTGGGGTATTGGTTCAGGTCTGATGACGTCCGAAGAAGTCACTGCGAAACGCAGAGCGGAACGCAAACAGTTCAAGCTCGACCGTGCCAAGGCCATGGCTGCTGCCGCCGCCGAAGCAGAGGTGGCATTCCAACAAGGACACGTCGTGTCCACGATCTACGCCGCGGACGGAACGCGTATGATCCCATCCGCTGCGACTTGGAAACCGAAATACGACGTTACGCAGCCAGAACAGGACGTCTCGCGAGTCGAAGAAGACGAGGACGAGGACGAGGACGAGGAAGAGCCGATAGAGAACGTCGAACACCTCCAGCTCACCCTTCAAGAAGCGTTTTTCCTCTTGTGGAACCTCGATTGTCTTTCGATCTCGAACACAGATGACGTGAGCCGTCTTGCATGCGTACTTTGTGTTCTCTTTTTCATTTTCCTGCTGGTCGATCAGGGTGATATCATGACCTTCTCACAGATGTGGAATGTTTTCCAAAATGTATACCTTGCTTCCCCGACCCTCGCACCTTCTCTCGAGCCACCTCAACACCGCCGATTCGACAATCCATTCTTGGTGAACTACGTCATCTATCACCATTACAGGTCCTTGGGCTGGGTCGTCAAGAGCGGCATCAAATTTTGCGTCGACTATCTACTCTACAAGCGTGGTCCCATCTTTGCACACGCCGAGTGAGTCCTGCTTATGTGTGGGTCGACGCAAACGTGGTGTGCTGAGCGCGAGGCCCCAGATTCGCCATCGTGGTGTGTCCGGTGTACGAAGACCCCGCGGATCAAGATGGCTCGTCATTTGAGTTGAACAACACCTCCCCTTTCTCATGGTCGTGGCTCAGCACGATCAACAGGGTAAATTCACAAGTTCAAAAGGTTTGATTTCCCTGCTTGCTACTGCCGAAAGTCATCTGATGATCCGCATAGACCCTTGTGTTGTCATACGTGACCATTCCTGCGCGGTCCAGGGTGTCGGAAGACGTTTTGTCATCCCCAGCCTGTTTCGTACATTATACTGTACGGGAAGTCGTGCTGCGACGGTTCATACCGGCACGGATGCGAGATTAGAACACCCACGAATTTGTATGGAGATCGAGGGCAGACGCTTGCGCGGGCGTGCCGACGTACGTCTTCACCTCTGACTGGCATCTATGTGCTTGATTCTGTAATCCACCAGTCCAGTGGCTTAGCCCATACATGAGTGTTTGTTCGACGTCTGTCGCAATGGTGATGGATGCGTCCCCGGCTTGGGGGCTTACATGACTCGGACGGTAACACTGACTTGCTGCAAGAAAGCATATTTTCAGCTTGTAAGTCATTACATGAAAGTCCTTCCCGGGCTCCCCTTCTCTACACTCGCCTACCACCCTCACGCACCCAGCATGCCTATCTGCACTTGACCCGCACCAGAGTTAAGGCGGGATGTGTGATATCATCGTCCCTTGAGGGGACCTTGTAGACCAGAGGCGTTCGCTTGCAGTGTCCGGACGTTCTAAATTCTAAAAGACGAGAACATGTATGCCTCGTTAACAGTGAACTTGTTATCTTGTCTCTCAGGAATGCGTCAAAAACATCCTTGTTCGAGCAAGGGCATGATGCTGAGGTTCGATTGAAATGGTGTAGGTGTGAGTGTCACAACAAGTGATACACTGATCGTCAAGACGGTCGAGTGGTGGCCAGGCCATGAGCAGAGATACAGGTTGAGGCGAAGCGATCAGCGGGGTTAAATAACATGGGATAAAGGAAAGCAGAGCAAGGAGAGTGCGGCATCGAGTTGAGAGAAAGGACAGACGAATGGGAGAGACCAGAGGTGTGAGGACATGACGAGGGAAATGAAAGTCTGGGTCGTCATTCCACGGAGCTGCGGGGCCGATTACACGGTCAGAATCGATATCCGGGTTTTCCAAACAGTGGTCGTGGTCTCATACAGCGCCTCTGATCGCGACTTTCCGGTACTTCTCCTCATAAGCTTGTGCGATTAATGGCGCAACAGCCTTGCAATCTATAATCTTCTCGAGATCGGGGCTGCTGGGATCCGTAAACACGGCGACTCGATGGGTATGTAGGTATGATTGGGTGTCCGACAATGTGTTAAACCCGAGCTCATTTTGAATGAAAGCCAATGTTAGCGTTCGGTATCTGTCAGTAAAACAAAGTGTCAGATATATAACGGACAAAAACAAAATTCAAGAACGTACGCTTTGGTCATGACCATCAATGCTTTTGCCCTCTCCCGGTCAATGAATTGATCCATGATGTATGCACCCATGTTCGGGGCACTCAAGAACATCTCGAATAGAGCATGATAGTTGCCCATCGACACCGCCCGTTGTACACGCAAAGCGTGTTGAACGGCTGGGTCCATTTTCTGTCTAGGCGTTAGTTGACCTACGTATAAGTTTAATTCTGAAAGATGCGGGACGGGAAAGACCGAGCAACAGTCAATATAGGAAGAACCAGTAAAGGGAACGGAACAACGCACCGCTCTTGTTTCTGCCATGTAGGAGCATAAGTATACGATATGCCGTGAACTCCTCGACCTGTCCTGGTATGCCGAGCTCGTAAAGTGACTTCAGCGTTGCCTGACATTGATTGTATTCTACCATGTCACTCTGTAAAACCGGTACAGTAACCTCATCAGATGTCCAAAATAGGATCACGTACACTCTCGAGCGCCATGCGTGCATGGTGCTCGTAAACTTGAACGGTAAATTCATTTTTAATTCGTTGTACCTAAGGGAAGTCAAGAAAAGGTTGACCATTCCAAGTACAACATACCGTCAAATCCTGCCGCAGGCTCTTAAACTGGTTACATATCCAGTCGTATGCAGTCCTTTCTCGCCAGCGTTTTTTCAACTCGATGAGTGTCTGTTGCAGCACTGGATAAGGGCGGATCAATTCCGGTCTTGGCTCCTAAAACGACACCATCAGTATCTGCAGGTGCCATGAAGCATGTACCTTACCGATGTCAGCCGGAGGTAATCTTTAAACAGCTCCTGATTTGTCCCAACGATGGTATGGCGATCCCAATTGGGTACATTCTACGGGAAATTATCGGTCAGTGAAACAATATGAAGGAATCAAACTGACGGGATCCGCCTCGGGATCGTCAAGATTAGGTCCAAAGGTAGACGGGGAATCAGCTCTCCATATTCGGTCAAGAAGATGTGCACCCTGAGAATTGGCTTTGAGAGTACTTTGATTGCCGTTGGTGCGCATAATCTTTTGTCGTTCTATCTCATGTTCTCGCTGAAAACGTTCAGCGCGTCGGTTGAGCGCTGCCTGGTCACCCAGGTCGAGGGAGGCGGTTGCATTCTTTTGCATGGCTGCTTTCTTTGCTTTCTTGCTGGTTGCCTGGAACTCGTTGCTGTCCATTGATTGTTAGAAATGCGAAATCGCACGGAAATCTCGACCTACATCTTACGCTTGAGCGTAGGCAGAGGCTTTGGCAGTAGACTGCATGGATAAGGAGTCACCGGGGACAGTAGGGACTACCGCGAGGAAGAAAGACGACACCTTTGGAGTTGCACACCGGACCAGTCTGTGGTCCAAAGCGTCTTGGCGGTGAAAGCGTCAGCAATTACCTGTCTCAACTCTGCCTGAGCTTCATTCCTGTTGGCATCGTTCATTTGTCCCAGACATTTTGCGACCCATTCTCTGTGGGATGCCAGCTGCAAATCTGACCGAATGCAAAGCTGGACGATGCTCACTTTAGCTGGGGCGGCCACGAGTCAGAGGACATGATGGATGGATATTGTCAGATGGGTGTCGAATGGAGCGAGTAGTACGAGAGAGGTGTATGTAAATGGACAAGTTGTTGGCCGTTCTCACAGTATTCCCACGGTCTCACACCATTCTCATTAGCAGATGCAGCATACATTGCAGCATCCTCGATCGTAAGCATCCAAGGCTACTCTATTCGCCCATTCTATACCGTTACTCTAATGCGCCTTGTCCACGGGTGGGTTGTACACTGCGATACCGACATCCGTCAGCACTGCGGGCAATTCAAACAAAACGTAAACACGCACAGATCTTCCGGTTCTTGATGACGTTCCATTTGAAGCGCTTCACGTAAATGCTGATGGCGAACAAGGATGAAAACACGACGACAGCTTTCAAACCAAGTCGCTTGCGCTCATCGTGCTCGGGTTCAGCCGCCCAGTTGAGGAACGTGACGACGTCCTTGGCCATTTGTGATGTCGTGGCGGGGGTGCCTGTAAAACATTGGCATTAGTCCAGTGAACGTCGCGCACTACATGTCTACTGACCATCGTCATACTCTACTAGGCCATCAAACAACACTCTGGCCATGGAGATGGCACCACCGGGGAAGTAAGGGTTGTAGTTCATGCCGTCACGAATTTCGACACCAGCAGGGGGATCCATGTAACCGGTCAAGAGAGAGAAGACGTAGTCCTAGAATAGCAGATCAAGCATGTGCCGCAAGGACGAGCAGACGACGTACCGCGCCGCCATGTCGCGCCTTGATGATCAAGCTGAGGTCGGGTGGAAGGGCACCAGCATTACCGGCACGCGCAGCCTCCTCATTGGGGTACGGGGGAGGCAAGTAGTCGGAAAGCTTTCCTGGGCGTTGGAACATCTCTCCTTTGTCGTCGGGACCGTCGGTGTATTCGACCTCCTCTGCCAACGCTCTCGTCTCTTCGACAGTATGGGACACGCCAACCAGGTTGCGCCAAGCAATGCGGTCGAGGGAGTGACAGGCAGCACAAACCTCGCGGTAGACCTGGAAGCCACGACGGATGCTAGAAAGGGTATGTCGGAGGACGGGGTCCAGAGGCTGATTGTACGGACATACCTGGCGTGGTCAAAGGTGTCGAACAGACCCTTGTGTGGCCAGGGATACGCGGTGGGGTGGAGACCGTCGTCGGCGAGCGAGTTTGCGTGCACCTCGCCAATGAACGGGAGAGTGCCATAGAGATGGGTATACCATGCTATTGAGCCAACGGAGAAGAGCGAGACAGAAATGAGCGACGCGCGCGAGGTCAGTAAGGACTAGAATGGTTTCAGACATGAGTGTATGCACGGGTGCAGAGGTGTGCCGACCTGTGTGCTCGCGGAAGAGGCAAAACGGGCCTGCTGCAAGGACGTGACGAGGCATCGACAAACGGAGAAATGAGACGGACCGATGTGAGAGGGCGTTTCAAAGCATTCTTGAGGACGGCCTGGGGCAACCTCGACAGCATTTTTGAGGAATTTGAGCGAGAAGAGAGTGACGGCGTGACAAGCGAGCAAATATATCCGCAAGGACGGAACGAACCGGAGACCAAACACAACTATCCGATTCGCGAGATAATTTACATGCTCGTAGTGAAATCCAAAAAATCTCAGTACATTATGATCGTGGAATCGGTAACCGTAGTATGGTGCGACTAGACAAAATCCAATCTAAACAAGGTCCTAGAGTAAACAGTCACAAAGCGCCTCTGTCAAAGTCGTCAGCCAGCACGATCTCAGAGCGAAACCATGCACAAACCTTCGACGCAGCAGCACAGACACGCTCCAGCTAGACAGGCGAGGCACCCCTCACCACCACCACCCCCTCTCTGTTGGGGTTGCTGTCTGCAAAAACATCAGTCGGACAGAACCTTATTTTAATACCATGCCTACGCACGCATAGACGGTCTGTGGGGGAGGCTGGGGCTGATAGCCCGGACCTCCGTACGGCGGCTGACCGTAACCTGGATATGATTGTGGGGGCTGCTGAGGGTAGTAACCCCCTTGGGGCGGACCTGGCAACCTAGTCAGTGGTACAGTGTGGCCGGTGTGTAGCACGATGACACACCAGGGGGAGGGTAGTATTGCGGTTGTCCGTTATAGTAGTCTTTGTTGGCCATGGTGGTGATGGTGATGAGAGAGAGTAGGGACGGTCGTGCCCCGTCGTCGTGCTGTGAGTCGGCCCTAAAATGTCACTCTGCAGCTGCGATATTCCCACGAGTCGACGGGTCAGCTGAGCCCTGGGCCTTGAATATCACAGCCTCAAGGCAGCAGCGTGAAATCGCTTCTGTGCACGCAGTCGCTGCTGTGCTCGAGCGCAGTGCCTCGTCGCAGTCGTTTCACCTTGTCCCACCTGGCATCCCGCCCACATTCCCAGGCATGTCATCCTCCGACCGCGATTACAAACCAATTGAGGTACATAGAAGCTTTCGTTGCCAGAGTCAACAGTAAATAGTAAGCGTAGAAGATCGAAAGTTGTACGGATACTACAGTGATGCACCACTTTGCATCATCATTTTGGGTGTGGGCAAAACAAAATATCGTGCACCTCATCTACCATCTAGGGGCGGCCGGGCGTAAAGGCATAAATTAAATTCGTGCACCTTGTCGCAGGAAACTTTGCGTTAAACGTGTCGTAGCTGCCCGCACGCCATGCCGTCAGAGGGTCGCAATCAGTAACGCCGACCTAGTCTCGAATCAGCTTGATGAGTCTTACCCGGGGCAACGTAACTTTCATGAGCAACAACTTCAAATGGTCGTGTCCGGGCTTGCGCGAGCAACGTTCCATGCGATGCAAGACTCATAATCCCAGAAGCATCCGTCCTGAAACCGGGTAACCAACCTTCAGTTCGCGAAACACGACCCACGTTCCTGTGCCCACTCACTGTGATATTCGCAACAACGAGATCCCAAGCTGAAAGCGACCCCGCCAGCGGATACTTACGTCGGAAAAAAGAAAATAGAGACCTAGGCGACCTTCCAAGTTTCGTAGTGTCTGGGGGGAAGCCACAAGATTTCCGTACAGCAGCCGCCGCGGAGGTGTCTCCCCGTTCGGCGCCGTCCCCATGTCCAGCGGTCGCATCCCATCGTCAGAAAACAACGATAGGTGCGCGAGGAGGAATGGAAGCTCCATCTCGCTACCAGAGAGAAAAAAAAAAGATATATGTCTCCAGGATCCCTGCTACCCTGGAGGGTGACCAACACTTACGGGATAATAGGATTTCCAAAGCGATCCCGTACGATGAGCTGTACAATAATTGGAGGTCCCAACGGCAAACGGGACAAACTAGCGGATCCGAATTCCGCCGTTCTTTGAGGGTGTTGCACGACATCAAGATGGTAGGATCTTGTGTTGAGTACGCGTGAGTCATTGGTACCTCCTGTCACAGCGGTTGAGATACCTGGTTTGACTGTCGTGGAGAAACGAAGTATAGCCGACTCGCGGTTGGCTTGGTTGGAATTGATTACTGGATCGGTCGGTGGTGGACGTTTGAGTCCAAACGCCACTCTGGCCATGTACTGATGGGTCGGATTGCAACGATAAAGTCCATGCAGACGGTGGCGATTGCGTTCGGGAGTGATCGCTACTGACATTGGACTGGGGTGAGGCACAGGAACTTGCACTTGATGCATCGTGAAACAGCTTCTTGTAGTTTCTGGCACGATCGCTCAGCCAGAGGCATCACCACAAAAAATAGTAATCTTACGATGGCGTATACTCTATGGGCGTGATGGGCGTGATGGGACGAGTTTGGCGTGTGTGCTGAGGTACGGTCTGCGATGTCAGTGGCATGTATGGTGGTCGAGGGTGCCTACCGGATGCTGTCCCTCGCTGCTATGGGACGGGGGGTCGTGGTGCCGGTGATGGCTACAAGTAGGAAACATTGCGCAGTCATGAGAAGATACTAAACCATTCTGAGCGAACGCCGTGTCCCATGTAGAATCCCTTGACCGAATGACACAGTCGGGGGACGATGGTGGCATAGGCGACGAGAAGAGAACGGCCTGAATGGGAGGCAAAGAAATGGTGTTGTGCGCTGCCTGGAGGAAGTTATAGTGGCATTGAATAAGAACTTGGCATTTATGCGTTCGTGTGTAAAGATCATGATATGTACCCACTCATATTTCCAAAGCGCGGAGCTCGGGGTCAAAGGAAGACACACAAGGGGTGTCAGAACCTCTGGATGGGCCAAACCGTCTGACAGATCTACCAAAGACCGATATGGCCACGTCCATTCAGGCAATATACGACAAACTTCTTTGAATACTGTCGTATATCTGCAATGATGGCTCTCATTCTACTCGCATTCCTATTGGGACGCTTACCATCAAGGGCATACCCAAAGATATTATAGTGGTATATAATAATACAGGGAGTTAATCATACGCTCTTCTTCAAGTAGCTCCAGATGCCCGCCGATCCCGAGATTAATGTCGCTGCAACAAAGGCGGGCTTAACTCCAGCTAACGGTCGGAACAAATAGCTATAAGCAAGACGTAAACCAACCGCGAGGTCCGATCGTACCTGTAGCCTTGTACAGCGCACCTGTCAGCGCGCCTGCCGCCATACTGCCGGCCGTATCATGTTTTCCGCGAAACGAGTCCATCGAAGAGTTGATCCCGTTGTAGACCAGCGCTGTGAATCAACCCAATCAGTCATACGTCAGGTGACATCCGTTACCGACGGGAAATATCAACGCACCAAGCACGCCAGCCGAGTTACCTATGAACGTTCCCCTTCTTGTGACAGAGTTGAGGATGCTGTTGATCCGAAGACGTGCGTTCGACACGGCTAGTAACCGTCGTGCGCCTTCATTCAAACCCCATATACCTCCTACGGCGAGGCCTTGCGGAAACATGTATGAGCATGTGACAGGTCGAGAACAATAAGAATAGCCCAAGTTGGTGATGTGGCGACATTAAGATAAGGTGAGAAGAAGCCGTGGAGAAACCACACGAGTTAAACGTACAAAACGCGTGCAAGACTCGTGTTCATGAGCCGATAGAGGGGAGAACTTACCGCCGAGGTACATAGTGCCTGTTCCGTAGCACAAATCGTCGCTCCAACCCCGAGAAGGAATGGCTGTCCCGGCTCCCGGCATATCACTAAGTTTGTCGTCATCCAGTACGAGATAGTCTAATTGGTCCCCGAGCTGGGCAAGAGGGTGTAGTCTGGTGGGGTCATAAGCACCCAAAAGGAGGTCGCTTGCGGTGACTGGAGTGTCGACCTCCGGGCCGTCGCGGGAGATCTGGTAGGTCACAGGGTCTTGAGATCCCGAAGGCAAGTTTTGGGAGTCTTTGGAGGCCATGGAAGAAGGGACAAAAGCGTCAGCTGTGGTCGTAGGTGAGAGCAGCGGCTCAGCCATGAAATTTTGGAAGAGCGCGAGAGCGTGAAGCGTGTGAAACAATTTCCATGTTCATACTTTAAAATTCATACTTGCCAAATTGGCCAACGTTGAGCAGAAACAATTAGCATGCTGCTACACACTGCTACATCGGTTCGGGTTGCCCGTGTGCTCGCAACGCCTTCAATACCGCAGCTGCGGACGATCGCACACAGCTCTCTGTCCAGCCGAGCAGTCCGTTTATGTCCACCTGCCAGGTCGACCGTCCCCGTCTCGTCGCGTTGTAGCATCTCTGTCCCGTACGCGCCCGTACACATCAGAATTCCGAGACGTGAGTTTTCCGTGTCACACTCTACGCCCGGGTCGGATAAGCAACTATCTCCTCCAAGGCTGGGCTACTTCCACGACACTGCATTCCACGGCCTCCGACCCCGCGGAAGTCGAGGCAATGCAATGCCTTGAGCAAGGCACCCAGAAACTCGAAGAAGGCGATGTCCAAGGCGCCAAGGAGCTCTACAAACGCAGCGTAGAGATTAAACGCAACGCCAGCTCCCTCTTTAACCTCGGCGTTACACATTATCACTTGAGTACGCCGGATTTCTATTTTCGCGGTTTCAAAATACATGCCAGACCCCATTTCGTTCAGAGGAATTTGATGACGCCATTTCGGCTTGGAAAGAATCGATCGCGTTACAGCCCACGAGCGCGGACGCACACACAAGTACGTGTCTCTGCTCCGGCACCTCCCGCTTGTGACATGAGCATCCCGAAAGACCTCGCCAGCGCATACATAATATCACCTGTCTCACGACCTGACCTCGCGCTTCATCATTTACAGCACGTAACCCCATCACAACTACCATATACGACCACTAACTATTGTTTTCCAGTATAGCGGCCTCACTCTCACCGGAAGACCCTGAGATTGCCTTCAATCTCGCCGCGGTTCTGGAAGCCGGTGCGTGAAAGGAATGTTATCTTATTGTTCCCAAAATTATCTCATCCGATGTGGCCAGCTGGTCAGCTTGAGGAGGCCCTGAAATACTACAAACGTTCTCAAGACAACGGTGTCGATCGCGCCGCAATGCATGTCCGGAATGTCTGTAACGTTTATCTAGACCCATTCCGGCATTTTAACCATATCGCTGATTTTCTAGATCAGCGCAAAGATTTTAGGAAAACAGATACAGGCTGCTGAAGCGGAGGACAAGTCTAAAAAATCCGATCCATGACGCCGCACGCTAGCTTTGGCATCTCGCGAACTTGAACCGTGTTACCAAAGCGTCTGTCATACCGTTACTTGTGCACAACATGATTATAAATACAAAAATTGACTTGCCTGGTAAACGACATGTGGCCTTCGCCGTTCTGTAATGCGATAATCTCAGTGTTTGATCCCTTCAATCTCCTTTGCCCGTTTTACCGAGGCGTTATTC
>JBBPTD010000991.1:0-14170 GCA_038093895.1 Boletus aff. mottiae
GAGTGACAGAAGTCACCTTCAGGCACCTTAGGCAGATACCATAGGTGTTGCAGGATGGAATACTCACAGCTTCTCAACCCAGTCTAATGTAGATACCTCAGACACCATCCTTGACAGATGCCACAGATGGTCAGGCTAGAGTAACTGGCAACACAAAAAGAAAAATCGCTGAACATGGAAACACATTGCCTCCTGGGTAGGTGTATCCATGCAGGTCATAGTTGTCTTTTTGTGCTGACCTAGGTGACTGCATGGGAGGTAAAAAAATGCCCAAACATATGAGCATGTTGCCTCCTGGGTAGGTGCCTCCATGTTGGGTTGCTTGGTCTCCCATGGTAAAGAAGAAAGCCTGGATGCGACCATAACTTTCATAAAACTTCTTTCATACAGAGCTTGAAGTTGGGTTTGGTTAGGTAAGCCACTGACCAAATGCAGCATAGTATTTAAAATTGTGACGTTTACCGAGAACGAGAACGAATGGCCCTAGCAACAATTCCGAATTCTGAACTCGGAATCACCATCATGTATTTGGAAGCCGTGGAAGGACTGGAGGTGCTAGTGTGAGCCTGTTCTTGGTGACAACTAACAACAGTTCCAAGCGTCCTGATCTTGGAACCCCTATTCCAGAAGTGGTTCCGGAATATTCCCGCACCTTTGGATCTCAGAAGCGCTGGAACCACTTCCGAAACATTCCTGTGCTCTTCCAAACTCGGAACCACCGGAAGCACCTCCAGGACTATACTTTTTTTTTTTTCCTTCTCTCAGGGTTATCACGGCAATATTGTAGGTAGCATAATATGAGTATACCTCCACCCATAGAGTATATACCTACATCTCACTTACAAGCACCTCAGTCATTTCCGCCCATCTTAAGCAGCGGCTGAGGTGAGTTCCCTTTTACCTAGACTTTATCCTAAACTCATATACTATAGTATCTGGCAATTCCTACCTCTCCGACTTCGTTACTCAGGATCATCATTCCGGGATCACCTGCGATCCACTTCTGCAGCTTCCACAATTTCCTTGTAGAGTCATTCCGAGATTGAGTGTAACTTGCGCAACGGCTGCGTTAGGCTGCACCTTTACTTGATGTTATGCCCCATTAATGTATCATAGTATTTTAAAATGAAATGAAAGGTGGTTGCAGTCCCCTCCAAATAGTTCCAGGACCCGATTATTAGATAGGTGCCTTGTTTCCAGTATTTAATTTTCTCATAATGCACAGGAGCCCCAGAAGCTCTCTTCAGCCTTGTGGCCTTTCGCCCTTATTCTGGAGCCACCTCCAGAGCTTTCTTCCACCCGATATTGGAAGAACCGGAATTGCGTCCGGATCCACTGTCAAAGTCTAATACCTTGTTCATATACTTGCATTTACACCGAGCACCTCACTTGTTCCCACCCATCTTAGGCAGCAGCTGAGGCGAGTTCCCCTTTATCGTAAACTGATGGACTATAGTATGGGCAATTACCACCCTCTCTCAGACTTCATCAATATATTATGCCGATACATAAAACTGATCCCTATATACATATATCCACCTCACTTGCAACCCCTGGGTCATCTCCCCTACTTAATGGTTGAGTATCTGTTACCGGGTAGCGTAATATCATAGGGGAAACTCATGCTGTACCATTATGTGCAATGTTGACGGTATCGATGAGGCAGTGCTGGGTTGTAAAGACAATATTTCCGATCCCACAATATTATTCGGTGTCAGATCGACTTGGAGTATGATAGGAAATTTGGTTTCCCCTGTAGCATGGATAGATCCAAGATTGGACACACGGAACCATCGGAACTATATAATCTTCATTTCAACTTCTCTAATTATGATTACTTGTATGGAAATATAATAATATGGTGGTATGAATCAGAGGATGTCCCATATTCCCTTACTCATTCAATCGCCACCACAGAACCCGTCTTCGTCTTCTTTTTCCTCCATGCTACCTCATAAACTGGTTCCGGAATCGGATAGTCCACCCAGTAAAAGTCGCGTAATCAATTCGCAGATATGCACTGCACACAGGATGGCATTTTTGAACCATTCTCGCTAATCATTCCACATACACATTTCCAGTAAACCTTGTCCCTGGAATCTCCCCTGGTCTTTGCTTGTATGCCCATATTTGTCAAGCAATTTGGACAAATGGGTTTCAGAACACCCCACGGGTTGTGGCTCAGCGGGCCATACACCAGCATCCTGCTGGAGATCGCCTATCCAAAATCCAATTTTATCAGACTCCAGTCTTATCACCCCTTCATATCTGCTCACCTCTGTGCTCCCATCACGTTCCATCAAAACCACTGGACAGCTTGAGAGGAGCTGCCACTTTCCTCCAAATACTTTTATTAATGCCTCCATGACAGACATGCTCTTGCAGTACATTTCCATACAAAAGCTGTTGATAGTATCCGAAATCATTGTTGAATTCACGAATGTCGCCGGAAATTCAAGGATGAATGTCAGTTTCAATCTGGGCCCATAGTCAGATCCGAACTCAAAAGTTGATTCAAACAAGATCACCTTCACATCAACATCTCCACATCAGCTCTGCTTTTGTTGAAAGGACGCGTACTTACAGTCATGTGACCTTATATTAAGTAAGCACTACAAAGCGTATATAAGACTCGACTGAGTCTGAATAATAATATCTCTCTTGACCAGCAACCGCTATCATCTCTGAGAACCCAACCCCCTCCAAGGTAAGTATCCCTAGAGTAGATTCCTTAGTAGCCTGTGCGGCAATGCCGGCTACTAGCTATTGCAACAGGTTATGAGCCCCGCAGCTCTGACAATGTGGTGAACCGCTTGTCATCTGCTTATGGGTGAAACCCTTGGACATAGGCCGTTCTGTGCGGAAACGCCGAATGCTCTTTTGACACGACAACGCTCAAGAGAAGCAGCCATCAGACTTTGAATGTAGGGGGTCACTATGACCCTACATTCTGAGAGCTCTGACTGTTCAGCGATGCGAACATTTTTCTTGCTCCCTTCATTGGTTCATGCTGACACATTATTCTTTCAGAACCTACTATCATGTCATCTACCCTCAACTCCCTTCCCAGACTCAGCAGCACCAACTACAAACGTTGGGCCCAGGACATGGAAGCGTACCTTTGCACCATTGGGGTCTGGAACAAAGCCATGACCAAGACGCGCCCCACCCCTGCCATAGCCAGAGCTGCCCTCACTCCTGCTGAGGAAGAAGCCCAGGATAAATAAGTGGGATGAGAACGACGATTGGGCCCTTGGCTCCATTTGACTTCGTCTCGACCCCTCCATCGCCAGCAACTTCGCCGCCCTTTCCATGTTGAAAGACCTCTGGGATGCCATTAAGGCCAAGTATGAAACCGCCTCCCTCGCTTCCGCCTACACTGAGTGGAAGATAATGCTCGGGATCACCTTCCCCAACAACAACCACCCCGGCCCAGCTTTCTCCAAGCTGAACGCCAGCTTCGCCCAGCTGGAACAGCTCCAGCATAAGGTGCCTGATAACCTCAAGGCACTCATCACCGTCACCAAGCTCCCCAAGTATGCGGAGACCCTCCACCAGCAGCTCAATGCTGCTATCGATGCCGACCCCACCAAGACCAAGGTCTTGACCATGGTGGAGTTGGAGACTGTCCTCACCGCTGCTTGGCAGCACTACCTCACCCACCGGCCTCCGCCTCGTGCCCAGGCCAACAAGGTTTCTAATGTAAAGCACCAGCAAGGCGACCCCTCCTTCAAGAAACAGCAGAAGGACCAGGAGACCTCGTCCGATAAAAAGGATGAGGATAAAAAGGACAAGGGGAAGAAGTGTTGTCAGGGCAAGTGCTCTGAAGAAGGGGAGAAGAAGCGAAAGGATCATGCGGCCACCACCGCCGAGTCATCCTCCGCCTCATTCGCTTTTGCAAACATGCTCCAGGAGCCTGCGGTTTACAGCCCGGCTTCCACCAACTTCACTGAGCCCACTCAGGACCCCCGCACCCTTGCACACACTCCCGGCGCCGCCCACTACAGGCCCCCTGCCTTCCCTCAGGTCCAAGAGGCCATCTCCCTCGCTTGCCGCATTGGGGAGATTCCCACCGCTCAGGTTGTCCGCACCCTCGAGCCCATCGTCAAACACCACCGCCGTGTTCATGCGCGGCAACATTCCGCCTTCAACGAGGATGGTGCCTTCGGCACTAGAACCGTCCCTCCCAGCCACACTGACCCCTCCACGCCCTCTCTCATAGAGCGCATAGAGACCTCCCGGATTGTCGAGATTCTCCCCGATTCAGACGATTCAGACATGGTCACCTTTGACTGTGACGACTTGGTCAGCCTGGGCGGGGAAATGGAGGTGGACGATTACGTCGAGCGTTTCTTTGAAGAAAGCTCCCACTGGCAAGTCCCTCTCTTCCTTTGTCTGTCTCTAGCAGGCACTGATGCATGGTTTCCATTGCCTCAGAAAGTATATAATTTGTACGCGCCTGTAGTAGATAGTGACAATACTACTACTGCTCCTCCCTTCTCCATGTGTGATTGCTGTAAAAAGCAAAAAACAACTAAGAGTAAAGGAAAGGAAAGAGAACATGACGATGCCCTACCCAACGACATGTGGCTCCTTGATTCAGGAGCATCATCACATTACACCAACGATCAAGACGATCTGATTGAGTACTCTGCTTATAAGCAACCCACCTACTCTCAGACGGCCAATGGTCATGCGCCAATTAAAGGCAAAGGAACAGCGATTATTCGCTTCCAAGGTAGACTTGTGCAGTTATCGCCAGTCATTTACATGCCATCATGCACGATAAAGCTCATATCTATGGGTACCTTGTTAACTGATGCCTGCATGACGCTTCAGACCTCACCCGGTCATATTAATATTTTTGATAAATGCACCAAGCAACTGGTACTAGGTTTCCACTCCCATGGCGACACAATGTACTGGATGCGTGCTCCCACTGTTTGTCCTCAAGCCGACTTATTGTCAATGACCTCTGTGGACTATGAACTCCTCCACCGCCGTTTAGGCCACCCCTCGCACGATGTGCTCCGTGCTGCAAAGAAGCACATTAAGGACTTCCTGGATGTCAATATTCCATCCACTGTTCCTATATGCTCTTGTTGTGAGCTTGGTAAACAACCAAACCATACTTTTCCTCATAGCGAGAAGCATGCAAGCGCTCCCTTTGAGTTAATTCATTCTGACCTCAAATCGTTTGAAATCGAATCGTACCACAAGTACAAGTACGTGGTTGTCTTTTATGATGACTTTACCTCCATGGCTTGGCTGGTCCTAATTAAAACTAAGGATCAAACACTCAAAGCGACCAAGCAATTCCACGCCTATGTGTATACTCAGTTCAACGCCGTGATAAACCTACCTTCTCACACCTTTGGGTTTTTGGCTGTGGCACATACATCCACTTACCAGTTGAGACTCGCAAAGGCAAATTGCAGCCTAAATTGCAACTGATGATCTACCTGGGCATTTCCGCTGGTAGTGATTCAAACTATCTATTCATGCGCCCTAACAACACGCTACACACATTGGCCCACGCCATATTTGATGAGCACCTCTTCCCAAGGTGTTCAAAGGCTCAGCCACACCGGCCCGTTAACCACCCGCCGTGTTCTCACTCACCTTTTACTTTTGCTTGGTTTTTCATCTCAATCCAATCTGCTATACCATTGGGAAACTCCTGCCCTCTCTCAGAGTTTGTTAATATACCTATAGCTCACCCACAAGTACCTCATCCCATAACTAATGCACCAGATTATCAAGTAAATAATGATATAATAGAATATTTCCACTTATCTTGGGCCATGGCTGAGTATTGGGTAACTCCTACCCTCTCTCAGATCGATAACAGGTATGCACAAGACATCATATGAGCTAACTGACTTGAACATATTGTATAATAATAATTTACCACAATAATGGTAGCTCATGCTCATGTCCATGTCCATTTGTGTTTGTGTCCTGGATGGATGATAGTGATGTTATATTATAGTGAGAGATATAGAGTTATCTGAAGGTCAGATGTAGATGGAATTTAGTGTAGGAAAAGTGTACCAAAAAAGTGTAGCAAAGTGTACCCAACATGTAGCAAAGAAGTGTAGTAAAAGTAAGTTTCCGAGTTGGGAAGTGTGGGTCGATTGTTACTATATGAAGTAGCCCTAACCCTATGATGTGGGTGCATGATTGCCATATTGAGGAATCCTAACCCCAGTGTAGATACCATATTAGGTAACATTTAGCACCTAACCCTAGGACTGACTTCCATATTAGGCAACTATGGATGGTGAGGATACTGGAACATGTTCAGCTCATATCTCAACAACTATACCGCCAATTTTCTTGAATGTTGGACCATTGGAATCCTGTTGAGGAGGAGTATCTACATATATAAGTTTCATGTCAAAAGGAAAGTTGACCCCATTCAACTATTAGTGAATATGCCCTATAATGGAATTTGGTTGATTTTTTGGTGATTATTTGTACTGATTTGGTGGTTGTTTGGTCCCTCGGGTGGGTGGGTGGGATGGTTTGGTACTGATCACTACGGATTTTGCTGATGCTGACTCTAAATCCCTGTTTGATTTGATTGTTGTGTTGGTTCTCTTTTCTTTGATCCCCTCCAATCCCTAACTGGTGTTTGGATCTGTTGATGTATATTTACTTGGTAAGGGGAAGGACAAGATCTGGTAAGATCTGGTGTGATTTTGCACTGATTTTGCGCAAATCTTGCAGAAATACACCCTGGGTGGGTGGGTGGGATTGTTTCTTTTCCAGCTCATTTTTTAGGGTGGGAGGGTGGGAATATGATTTGTTTTGGTCACATATTTGTTTGGTACTCTTGATATACATTCACTGGTAAGGGGAAGGACAAGATCTGCTAAGATCTGCGCTTGATTTCCTCTGATTTGGCTCTGATTCCTTGGGTGGGTGGGTGGGAATTTGTCTCCCTTTTTGGCTTCTGATATGACTGTGGCTGCATTCCCCTCAAAATTCCGATCAGAATGGTACTACTCACTTGGGTGGGTGGGTGGGCGGATGGATGGATGGATGGGGCAGATGGATGGATGGATGCTTGGATGGATGGATGGACATCCACCCGTCCATCCATAGTACATTAGTGATGGACAATGACTGACATTAGTCTGTCACTACAGTTGGACAGCTGGACATTTTCAGTAGTGTAAATGTGGACTCAACACCATAGATCTGCACTTGATTTACTCTGATTTGGCTCTGATTCCTTGGGTGGGTGGGTGGGAATTTGTCTCCCTTTTTGGCTCCTGATATCATCGTGGCTGTGTTCCCCTCAAAATTGCGATCAGAATGGTACTACTCACTTGGGCGGGTGAGTGGGTCACATGGATGGATGGATGGACGGATGGATGGATGGATGGATGTCACCTTCCGTTTCTGGGGCCAGAAATGATGGAACAGATGGTTAGGTGTAGTACATGCTATGCATTGTGATACCATGTCATGTTGTGTGGTTGATAGAAGAGGTAATACATCTTGCACATTTGGACAAGTTGTCACATTGTGTGATTGACATAAGGTGCACTGCACATACATTCTATATATTATTTCGATCCAATATGTCATGATCATAATTGGATGGATATTATCATAAACGATAAAGTGCATGTGCACATTCTGACAAGTGTGATGTTTTGATTGAGCAATAAATATTGTTATATTATATTGCTACATTGTTGGGACATGTTTGATTATCATTAGCTTGGTCTTCCTTTTGGAGTGTCTAATATCATCAGGGCTGTGTTCTCCTGAAAATTGCGATCCTGGTTGTAATACTCATATACACATGCGAATACTCAAACTGACATGGGAATGATGCTTGGTCAGTGGTTTGGTTGGTTGGTTTCCAGACTGTGATGCAAATGTGAAGAGATGGGAGTGTGAATATAGTGTGTGTTGGATGCTTTATATTGTGTGCATATTGTATCAGAATGTGAGATGTAATGGTCACAAAATGTTACATTGTAGGCTCCCGTTGATGTATATTGTCATGTTGTCCAACAGACACAGTACATCCCGCACGTTTGTGTATTGTGTCATATTGTGCAACAGACATGATGCATTCTGCGCATTTGTGCACTGTGGTGTATTGTGC
This sequence comes from Boletus aff. mottiae, assembly GCA_038093895.1. NCBI lineage: Eukaryota > Fungi > Basidiomycota > Agaricomycetes > Boletales > Boletaceae > Boletus > Boletus aff. mottiae. Next base: position 8,129 of record JBBPTD010000991.1, read on the forward strand.
AGTACATCCTTGCAATTGTGCACTAGAACATTGTGTCCTACATCCTGCGCATTATTGCAATATGGAGGATTGTGTAGCCATCAGCTTCTATATTTCAAGATGTTACTTAGATGTTACACAAGCTAACCATTTACTCATGATGTCATGGTGTGCAATAGACATAATGTGTCCTACATCCTCCGTGTTTGTGAACTATAACTTTTGTGTGATAGACACAATGTGTACTACATCCCACGCATTTTTGCACTATGTCACATTGTGCAGTGTGTGTCGGATTCGGCATATTTTGCAGCATGACCTGGAGTACATGATACACAATGTGTTCCATATCCTGCGCATTTTTACAGTATGACATTTTGTACATTATACATAGTGTGCACTACATCCTGCGCATTTGTGTACAATGTGATATTGTGCAACAATGTATTGTACAGTATATCCTTCAATAGACACAGCTTGTGCTACATCCATCCCGCATTTTTGCAACATGTCATATTGTGCGATAGACACAATGTGGCGCACATATTGCACATTCTTGCAACATGCAGAATCGTGCACCTATATGTTTGTATAACATATGTTCGTTATGGTAGTTGATTATATACAACTATATTGTGACCAATATCAAGAATTTATTGCCCATACCTACATCCAACCCCTACGTCTTCACAAAATCATGTAGTAATAGATCTTACCCGCCACTGTTATTTATGTGAGTTTTTAGAACTTGTTGGTCTGCGACACGCGGTCCTCACCTGGATATGAATATGTAGTTGATCTGGCTGGTTATTGAAGTCGCAACTAAACAATTGGCGATACCTTACATCTCTATTTCCATGAATGCGTCGGTACGTCACCTTGGATGTTGTTTGGGAGTGTAGTACTGAGAGAGTTGTGATGTCTTAGGCTCTCGTTTTTATTGTCAGGCGAGAGTTCATGCTTGTTGGCCCGATGGTTTTATACCTGATTTCGTACATCATGTCATCCAGCATCCAGATTTCTCTAATGCCCGCGTTTTAGGTACCCGATTTACAGTTTCTTCTTGCCCCTCTACTCCTTCTGGCGCATGGACGAGTTCAGTTGGGGCAACGCACGTATTGTCCTGGGTGATGGAAAAGTCAAGAAGATTATCGGTGACGTCAACGAAATGAAGCTCAACAAATCCATTATTCCTTACAAGAAGTGGAGCGGTCAGTGACATTTGTTGACTACTAATTGGTGGGCTGCTAATTATACACCAGAGTACGAAGCCGAGACTTATGGGGATGTCTTGTCCAGCTACTCGCTCAGCGCTGAACAGAACCCCGTGAACCCCAAGAGCCTTCCTGTGCCGGTCGCTCGTCGGCCCGACTCCCTGTTGCTCCTAAGCTCTCGTGGCTAGCTGGGTACCAGGCAAATCAGCACAGACAACAGAAGTGCAAGTCGACGAACGTACCTGAGGCGTCCACACCACCATCCAATCAACCCAGAGGACCTACCAAGCCCGCCAATCCACCGTGTTGCCAAGGCAAACTGAAATCGTGAGTCGTGACCTACAAGAGTTAGTCACACCAGATTGACTTAGACGGGCTGGTCACCAGCTGACTATCGCGTTCCCCCGCAATTGCTTCCCACGACCTTTCCCTCTCCTGTCCCTGTCCCGCCGTCGTCGTTCATGCCCTTGTTGTCATCATCTTTGACACCCGCGCACCAGTCGTCGCCGTCCACGTCCTTGTTGCCATCGTCTTTGACACCCGCGCACCAGTCGTCGCCGTCCACGTCCTTGTTGCCATCGTCTTTGACACCCGCGCTCCTGTCGTCGCCGTCCACGCCCTTTTCATTGGTACCGCCTACACGCTTGTCGACTTCGTCCACGCGCTCATCGGCATCGTTCACGTGCTTATCGTCAGCACCCACATCCTCCTCCTACATCCTCGTGTCATTACCGTCCACTCTCTTGTTGTCGCTGTCCCTGCGCTCGTCATTGGCATCGTCACACGCTTGTCCGCACCGTTCACCTCCCGTCCACGTCCGCATCATCAGCGTCCACAAGGCAAGCCGTGCCAACCACGGACCGCCCTCGACGACAAGGACGACGCGGAAGTAAAGGACGAAGGGTCGATTTCGCCAACACCCTATCACCTCCAGGCGGAATGCCAGCATTGTTATCGCTGGTGGCTCAGGCGACAGACTCGGACGATGCTAGCCGACTCATCAAGCCAGGCCCGATGGTCAGCGACGCATCATGCATCATGCATCATGCATCGCTCTTGACCTGCTCCATCATCTTTACCCCAAACATCACCACGATGACTTCGCCCTCCTCACGGCTCTTCCGTGCTCCCCACAACCACCGCGACCACAACGACTTCAGTTGCTCAACGTCCGAGTCCAACGCCAACCGTTGTTTCTTCTCGTCGCATGTCAATGTTAACCACTGCAATGCTCGTCCTCCAGTCGCCCATCGCTCCCTGCCACCTGCCCAGTCTCACCCATCACTCCTCGTCACCTCTCGCCCACTGCCCCCTCGTCCACCACCCACGCTCACAGCAGCAATGATACGTTCACCTCATGCTACTACCACCAGGACGAGGACGAGCACAGCGACATGAAAATGCCGTTGTCCCGTGCTCCTCAGGCGCTCCTTGGGTCAGGTTCAATCGACCGCCAGCGCTTTCTTGTTTTGCTCAATGCACATCGGTTCGTGGCATTGATGGCTCCTCGTCGAGTTCATACGACAACGATCCATCCCCGTCGTCCACGTCTGTCATGTTTGACACCAAACATATCTAAATTGTGACAGCCCTCGTCCTCACCCATTTCGGTGACGCTGGCTAGAGCGCCGTGTCCGGTGCGTGCTGCGTTGCACGGCGCAATCGCAATATCAATCGCGAGTTCTGACTCAGGGTTGGCAGTCAAGTACTTTTCCCCCAGGGCCCACTCCATGTCGTGCATGAGCCGTACCGCATTGCATGGGGTAGCTCACGCGGACCGGCTCTATTATTGACCGCATTGTCCTCCTCTCCACCGACGAGGACGTCGGACCTTGCTTCCCTGCTCAACTCGTCCAGGGCACTCAACACGTGTCTCTCGCGCCCGGACCTTCCTTCCATCCACCTCACCCTTGACCAGATCGTGGCACAGTTCTGCAGAATTGTCTCTCGCCAACCAAGCGCGCCGACAGACACAGACAGAGCATGAGCCTTGTGCCACTCGTCCATCTCGGGTGTTTTGTTCATGATTTCCTTGGCAGAAACTATCTGTTGGCGCAGGTACACGTCGATGTACCAACATTGGCCAATTCCATGGCGCATTTGAACACATCCACCACCTTCTTTCCATTACAACCCCTCTAAGGCACCAATGTCGCGGGCTACGTCCACCATGTGCACGAACAAAATTTTATCTCCACGATCGAAGAGGGAAGAAGGGAGACCCAGGAAGACTTTCATCGATACCTCGAGGACCGTAGTAAGTAGGTCTGGGCGGCAAAGAAAAGATGCATCTTTGAGGAACCAGGAGGTCGCTCGAGTAGCGACAAGAAGGCGCTCACCAAGATAAAGACAAGCTTCCATGCAAAGAGCAGCATTGCCGTGCGTGACACCACAGTTTGCAGTATTCTGCTTTTTGAGCTTATGATTGACAGGGAACCGCGGGACCTAGCTTGACATCACAAGTGCAAAACAAGATGATGGCATTCTGCCGTGCAGTCGGCAAACTGCCAGTTACGCGGAGCATTGTGCCCGTGCCCAATCATCCACCTCATGCAGGCTTCCGCAAGTCTGAATGCTGAGGAACTTTTCACTCGTATTGTCCTTTGACATTCATGACTTCAGGCCAAGTCTTCTAAAATGACATCCAATTTCCTCGTCCTTGCAAAAGATCACTGGAGAACTGCCTGCCCTTCTCCCCGCTGAGCACGCAGGGGCTCACATCCTCAATGCACCTTTTTTTGAGAGAAAATATGCACGCGCATACCTTGCGGATTCGGATTCCTGCGAGGCGTCTACATTGAGAATTCAAATCCCCCAAGGATCACCGGAGCTCTTGAAGACTAGTAACGGGATGTCATTGAGAGAATGATTCGATCAAGATCTTTGGAGGTACGACTCGGCAGCGATCCGAGTGTGGCGAACAAGATTTGAGCATACTTATAAAATGGAGAATGGGAGGATCAGATCGAATTAGGTTGAATGCTGTCTCTTTACAATGTGACGATCGTACGTCTCTTATTGTCTCGCAGGAAACTAGGTTCATCTTCCCAGAGGCCGACGAGGTGGGTGAGGGGGTTGCAGAGGACGTAGGTGAAATTTTTGGGGTCGGAGGGTTGTGTGGGGTGTACGGGTGGGTGACGTGGTACGGCGCAACAAAAGAGACACACCCACATTCATCCCAGTGATATTCTTGATGGGCATCAATGGATGATATAAAGGTTGGTAAAGTCGGGCGGTGACCAAGGATCTCTAGCGTTCAGGTGGTCATACCGCCGAAACGATGGCTGTGAGTACGACGACGACGACGGTGGTGGTGCACAGGGTCCAGGACATAAAGAGAAGGGGGAGATTGGCGATAAATCTTGAAAGCGCGCTCGCAAAGGTCTTTGGTTGGCCACCGTGAGTACCGTTGATTCGGATCAGACTATACCATATAGCATAGACGTCCTTCGGTCTCTGACTGGACTTCGAGAATCGGGAGTACTGGGTTGCACTCCAACATGACAGGGTAAGGCGAAGGAAGATCTTCAGTGCCCAGTGACCAACTGTCCTTGTAGGTGTCTCGTGCAAAATCTGACAAGGAGGAAAGTCAATGCTGCTTGGAAACGCGATGCGCTGCACATACCGTGGTTACCGCATGCGCCGCCTGGGCCATGAGTGGTCCAACGCCCTATTTTTCCTGCTTCAGCTAGCCACGTCTCAATGTCAAATCGTGGAATTTCTGGAGTTTTGGTGATGTCCTGGGTACCATGAATCAGTACTGCGTAAACCAGGGTCAAGGGCAATGCACTTTTTCTTTAGTCTCATCCCATGGCTTTGACAGATTTGGAACATCTGATCTGCGCGGCTAATGAGCGAATCAGAGCCGATCAATCAAATGCCTACTTTCCACCGAGTTGGTCGTCATAGCATTTGACGGCATATCTGACGCTGTCGTGCATAGCGAGAGCGCCAAGCATCCTCATTACCTCGTTTTGAGTGCTACCCGGAAGTGAAACATTTGTCGGAATCCCAGACTGCTGCATCGTACGGTAAACAATGTTCTTCACGATGGCCTGGAAGAGTTTATCCTTTGTTACCTCCCCTACAAATCCAGTGACGCCAGATTGCCTCAAGGCAATCGGGTCAATCGATCTTTGCAAGATAGCTACGTTGGCTGTTCGATGTCAGCTGTAAATCTGGAGCACTGATGATTCTGGAACGCATACCATCCCACAATCTAACTGCTCGCTCGTTCAGCCTATTGAATATCGCTCGCACCACATAAAGCCGTTGTGGGAGGGTGCCTTCATTCCGCATGAAAATGTCCAACATCCTGCCTGCAGCGTTCGCGGGAACACCAGCCGTCACCATGGTCTGGCAGAATGGCTGTCTGTTCGCTTGTATCGAAAGGTCCGGTGGATAGAGGAGTCGGATGAACGCTTGGTCAAGCTTGGATAGCTTGAGATCTTGCCAGGTCGCTTTGCTAGACAATCTTTTTGTAGGGTGAATTTGCCAGTCTTTCTTAATGTGGTATCTAAGAAAGTCGATATCAGATTCACCACACCGCTAAACTTGCCACCTACAGCATGATAGAATCTTTCTCGAACTGCGTATAGTTAAATGGGTTGGCAGGCTTGAGGATAATGTTTTGGTTTGCCCCCACTTCTCCACATTCTGCGATAATCGCAGCTCTTTCCAGCTCTCTAACCCTGAATGTGATGCGTATGTTGGCAGGCGGTGTCGAGACTAGACGGAATTTGACATTCGCGGCATCTTCCCAAGTCACGAATTTGACACCTCGCGGCTTTAGTCTTTTTTCAATGGTACTGCGGACTGCTCGCTTTTGATTGTCCGTACCATCCATGAA
>JBBPTD010000992.1:0-14156 GCA_038093895.1 Boletus aff. mottiae
ATAATTTAGAGACACTTCTTATCTTAGAGCAATCTTTTTATCTTTCTCAGCAAGGAGACCCTAATGCAGTTTTTTCTGCTGCCCAGGAGTACAAGACATCAGACATACCCACCAAGGTGAACATAGCCCTAAAGAATGTTTTCACCCACTATGGCACTGCATCCAAGAATGACAAAGTGGGTATGATCTGCAATATTATCACACAGAATCATATGGGTAAGTTGGCCATATGTATCAACATTCCACTGATTAACTTGGGGACTTTACTTTAGAGAGGCCAGTGGCTAGATAAAGGCACTGATTTTGTATTTGGCTACAGTGTCCAACCATTGCTTCAGTAGTGGTACACAGATTGCTTAGAATGTGGAGGATATGGAGAAGCCATCTTGAAAGCAAATTGTTGTTGGAAATCCCTGTATATCTAGTGATTGTCAGTGTATGATGAATTGTATTCTTGGCCTGGGTTTTCAACTTAGTCTGAATAGACAGACCATGTTCAATGGTAACTGTTATCCTTGATCCAGTTAGGAATGAGATGAGTGTAGACTTGGATGAGTGAATCAAGGGTGCAAAGATAAGCATTGAGTCAAAGTACAATAAGAAGATCTTTCAGAGATAACATCTGTTCAGAGTAAGATGCTGACTTCAAGGGATCAGGGAACCATGTAGAGATGTTCTAGTGGATTGAAGAGATGGGATGTAACCCCATAGGAATCAGGGGCAGGCTAAAGCATATATTAAGATTTGAGTTAGCCTCAATCTCATGACAACTGTCCAATGGGAAAACTTGACCCAGGCAGGGATTGAACCTGCAATGTAGTGGGTATGTCAGCTGGCACAAGACCATGGATTCTATGTAGCTCTAGCTTAGAGTACATGATGCAGCACAAGGATTTATAGATGTGTTTAGTGCAGCCTGAGGAGTCATGTGCAACCTTGTCATCTTGGCAAGCTCTATGCTTCTTACATCTCCAATTAGCCATTCCACAAGTTCTGGACTCCCTTTGAGCCTAGAATCCACATCAACCTGGAGAGCTTTACCAAGCTTTATGCTGCCTTGTCAATTGTACACACAGACCACATTAAGGCATTAGTATTGCTATTGCTGGGCAAGGATGACTTACATGTGCTGCCAATGTGGGGAAGGGAATAGTACCATGCATTGAAGGGAAGAGGACAGGTGGTGGATATTTTCTGAAGGAAACACATTCTATTGACAGAATGGAGGTCACAAGGGTATTGTTCAAGGCTGAATGAGACTGGTTTCAGGCATTTACAGGGAAAAACAAAAGGTGGACCCAAACTACAGTAACATGTATTCAGCCTAATCCAATTCATTGTCATACCAACATTTGTGGTTGAAGATTATATAGAAGGTAAAAGGCACTTGTTAGCATCATGTAGTTCTGAATGCAATTGATGCACTTGGATGATTCATGCTCCAAACATTGATATCAAACTAAGTAGTCCAAAACAAAAGATATAAGTTACATAAGTATGCTGCAAATACAAGAGTAAATGTATTAGGTGGTATAGTGAGAAATATCAGAGGGTATAGAGATCATTTCCAACAAGATATCCAGGATTCTCCAAACAAAGAAAGATCAACATCAAGCTGGTAAATATTCTTGGAAGATATAACTAGAGAATGAATTGGAGGGATAAAGGCATGCCTGGACCAAGGGGCAACCCAGCCAAAGTAAGAACCAGTGGAAGATTGAATCCAACCATTTTCCATATATAAATTACTAAAAGAAAGCAGTGCTTGTGTTCTCCACACTTTAATAGTCTTATCCCAAGAACCAGAGACTATATGATTACCATCAGGTGAGCAAGCAACAGAGAAGACACGTTCTGTATGCCCCTCAAATGAATCTGCCACACATTGACCAGTGGTAGCATTCCAAACCCTGATGGTCTTGTCATAAGAGCCAGACACAATGTGCCTGCCATCAGGTAAGTAGGCAATAGATCTTATAAAGTCTGTATGCCCCTCAAATGGACCTGCCACACATTGACCAGTGGTAGCATTCCAAATCCTGATGGTCTTGTCATAAGAACCAGAGACAATATGCCTCCCATTAGGTGAGTAGGCAACAGATCTTACAAAGTTCATATGCCCCTCAAATGGACCCACCACACATTGACCAGTGGTGGCATTCCAAACCCTAATGGTCTTGTCACCAGAGCCAGACACAATGTGCCTGCCATTAGGTGAGTAGGCAACAGAGAAAACATAACCTGTATGCCCCTCAAGTGGACCTGTCACACACTGACCAGTGGTGGCATTCCAAATCCTGATGGTCTCATCACTGGAGCCAGACACAATGTGCCTACCATTAGGTGAGTAGGCAACAGAGAGGACAGAACCTATGTGCCCCTCAAGTGGACCTGCAACACATTGACCAGTAGTGGCATTCCAAATCCTAATGGTCTCATCACTAGAGCCAGACACAATGTGCCTGCCATTAGGTGAGTAAGCAACAGAGAGGACATGATCTGTATGCTCCTCAAATGGACCTGCTACACATTGACCAGTGGTGGCACTCCAAACCCTGATAGTCTTGTTCTCAGAACCAGAGACAATGTACCTGCCATCAGGTGAGTAGGCAACAGATACAACATTACCTGTATGCCCCTCAAATGGATCTGCCACAGATTGACCAATGGTGACATTCCAAATCCTAATGGTCTTGTCATGAGAGCCAGAGACAATGTGCCTGCCATCAGGTGAGTAGGCAACAGAGAGGACAGAGCCTATATGTCCCTCAAATGGACCTGCTACACATTGACCAGTGGTAGCATTCCAAACCCTGATGGTCTTGTCATCAGACCCAGAGACAATGTGCCTGCCATCAGGTGAGTAGGCAACAGAGAGGACAGAGCCTATATGCCCCTCAAATGGACCTGCTACACATTGACCAGTGGTAGCATTCCAAACCCTGATAGTCTTGTCATCAGACCCAGAGACAATGTGCCTGCCACTAGGTGAGTAGGCAACAGATGTGACAGGATGTGTATGCCCCTCAAATGGACCTGCCATACATTGACCAGTGGTGGTATTCCAAATCCTAATGGTTTTGTCCCAAGAACCAGAGACAACATGCCTTCCATCAGGTGAGTAGGCAACAGAGAAGACAGGGTCTGTGTGTCCCTCAAATGGATCTGCCACAGATTGACCAATGGTGACATTCCAAATCCTAATGGTCTTGTCATGAGAGCCAGAGACAATATGCCTGCCATCAGGTGAGTAGGCAACAGAGGTGACTGAAGATGTATGCCCCTCAAATGGACCTGCTACACATTGGCCAGTGGTAACATTCCAAACTCTGATGGTCTTGTCAAAAGAGCCAGAGACAATATGCCTGCCATCAGGTGAGTAAGCAACACACCAAACAAGATATGTGTGCCCCTCAAATGGACCTCCCACACATTGACCAGTGGCAGTATTCCAAATCCTGATGGTCCCATCAACAGAGCCAGAGACAATGTGCCCACCATCAGCTGAGTAGGCAACAGACATGACAAGATCTGTATGCTCTTGCAAGGTATGAACCTCTGCTGGCCATATGGCTGGATGTCCTGAGGTGGCTGAGACATGTTTTTGAAGGTGCTGAGTCCACAGTTTGTAGAGTGAAGAGTTGGAGGGGATCTGGGGCATGGCTGATAGATAAAGGTGGGGGGTGGATTCTCTGAGGACAGGAGCAAACACTTGGATGAATTGGAATGCCTCTGATGCCAAACTGGCAATCTCTTGGCCCTAGTGATGACTTGTTCAATACTGACTACTTAACACTATGGCAATCCCTACCTTGGCCCATTCTTTTAAGACAGCACAGGTCTCTAGGGCAGATAGGATGGCTGACAGTGGGGAGGAAAGAGAGAGAAGGCTGATGGCTTCAAGCCAGTAGGGGAAGAAGTTCTTGAAGAAGGCAGTGACCTCATCCAACAAGGCTGGACTACACTCTGCATGTTGCAAGTGGTACATCCAGTATTGGCATGAGTAAGATAGGTGAGCAGGAATGGCCTTGTTCACCTGACTTGGCAGGGTAGGAATGTTACTATTGCGGAGTCGAGAGTCCTTGAGGTTGCAGATGTTGAATATGAGCATCTTCCGCATGCATGTAAGCAATGCACGGCCGAGACAGAGAGAGTCTCCAGGCAGGGTACACACATGGAAGGCCAAGCTTCGACCCTCATCCAGGAGAAAATCGCGAAATGAGGTGTGGACTGGTCGGATGGGCTTCCGTTCGTCAAGAACTCCATCTAGCAACGATCCCAGGACTGAGATGACATCTTGGATGTTCAGGTATCCTTCTAAAAGGGTTGAAAGCGAAGGGAAAGGTAGTGGCTCCTTGAGTACAAGCACGACAGCCATTACATCTCGAAACCGGCGTTGGGCACTTTTCAAAGTGAATAGTTGCTGGAGTATGGTCCGGTACAAGTCATCGAGCGGATAGACACCATCTTCGTTATCAGTATGCAGAAGTATTTCGAGCCTCTTGCACGGGTCAAGGCCCTTGGCACCAAACCCTCTGATGAAGCGGCACGCCGTGGATGCCCACTGGAAGAGATGCTGGGAGTGCTGGACCAGTAGTTGACACCACTCCCCGTTGGGCCAAGAAAATTCGAGTTGGGTATATTGATGAAGGGAATGGCGGATAAACGTGTGGATATCTCTGTCGACAACGTGCTCCAGGATGTCGCCCATTTGTTTACGGATGATCTGTGCGCAAGGGGGAAGTGCAGCAAGTATATCACTTTCCGGGCGAGTGGTAATCAAGAAACGAAGGTTGGTTGGAAGGTTGTTATTCGCAATTTGTTTGGAGATAGCTTGTAGAAGCTGTTGACGACTATCTTCATCGCCACTTTCGTCGACGGCATCGATAACGATGACGAGTGGACCGACAGCGTGGAAGTTCTGGCTAGGCTCAATGATGAGCCTCTCTAGTTGCTCGAATGGCGACGTCGACGTGCGAAGCGCTCGATTCTCTTTCACGATCCCCCAGAGCGCAGATTTGTACTGCGGATCGTGATCCGCCAGGTCACGTGCGATGGTGCTAAATAGATTCTCCGGGTTGCGGCTAGCGACGTTACTCCTCGCAAAGCAATAAGACGAGCCCAGCCGCTGTTGACCATCGTATAATCGAGCAATGGAGTGAGCCACAGAAGACTTGCCCGATCCAGCGACGCCCGTGAGAAGGCACACCTGCGAGGCACCTTCGTCGACATTGTTGAGAACGTCGCAAATCTCGGTGAGGAAGGACTCTCGCGTCCCCGGCAGGCATCCCTTCTCCTGCGCGTACCTAGCCCCGAACGCATATGGCATGTCGTTCAGATCCATGACTTCCGCTGTATTCCGGACACGTGAATATATAACGGTGATCCTAAAAAATTAAACTTACCAACATGCTCTACGACATTCATCATGCGAACGACAGTAATCCCTGCCTGCACCGTAACTCCTTCCAAGAATGCGGTCTTGAGTTCTCGCAACTTGGTCTCGTAATCAGTGATCCTTAAATCGACGCTTGAGATCGTGTATTTTGCCGTCCTCACCCCTAGGATATGGAAATCAGTGGTAGTCACCATGTAACCCATGATGACTGACAAAAGTCTGGCTTGGCGTATTCAGTGATGAAATACCCACACTCCGTCACCTGCTGAATCAGAAGCATGAGAATTTTCATGTGTGCCTCGATCCTCTTCAAGGCCTCGGCATCCTCGACGAACGTGAAGACGTCGCTCATCACACCTGCTAAGTGAATGATCCGATCGTCACGATTTTTCTGCGCTACAAGTATCTGTATAATGCATCAATAACGGCGTTCACATCAAACAACACACAGACCTTGCTCGCAGCTGATATAACAGACCAAGCCATCGACGCATACGGGTGAATCTATCGAGGAGGAATCAGACCGTGACAAGGTGGAAACACAGGACATCAAATACTTCTGCGATTCCGTCTACAATATTGTTAAAGATCTTCATCCTCCGTAACAGAACTTCCCACGTGGTCTCATATGTCTGTACATTGGTCAGGATATTGACCGCCGAACCCAGAGTGTCGATGATCGCAGGCGAGCAATGTACGCTGAGTGTTGCGTTCGCCATAGTGACGGCATCTATAGCTTGATGTTCCTCTGCATTGACCTTCCCGCGTGGCTCAGCAACCACCACGAATTTGACAATTCCTAAAAGATCGGGCCCATCGGAGGTATCCTTGCGAAGAGTCGCTTCGAGTACTTTGATCAGAATTCACGTCAGTAGAACATGTCATGCAGCATGTCTTCGTACCTCCATCCTTCAAGTTGCCCAATACATCCCCGATGGTATCAGAGAGACTGCCAACCAGTTTGGACTTTCCAACATGCGGCTTCTGGTAAACCTGTACGCGGAGCACGGTGCAATCATCCCCGTCACTGACAACATTGAGTTCCCAGACGTAAAGCAAAGCCATGCACCCACAGATACAGAGATTTTTCCCAATAGGTGCGATTTTTTGCCTCTTTTGCGCTATCCGTTGCTCGCACGGTGTCGCCCACAGAAAATTCGACGTAGAATCTTCTTGCAACAAGGAATTTACGCTGCTTTTCAGTGCGAAGCTCGATATCTGAAAGATAGTTGATCCGTATGCAACAAATGGTCTACTGGTAAATGCCCACCTTTGATAGTGATTGACTTCGCGCTAGAACTTTGTTCAGCACACTCCCAATGAAGATATGGATGTACATGCCCGATATTCTGAGCTGTATTCATGGCGTCCTAGGTGGAATGGGTGAATTTACGATGACTGGGTGGAGAAAGACAGTAGTAAGGGAACGAGGGTAAGATCCGAAGTTTGAACATCCCACGTTGACTCTAGTATGCACGTGGCCGCCAAGTAAGGTTCTCGTATTCCCAGAACTTTGTGGTGCTCCACAATTGTCTCCCGTCAAACATTGCCTCAATCAACCGTCTAGACCGGTACTCCGGGGCTCTCCTGTCGTTCACGGCGACAAGCATCGCTTCCAACCATTTTCCTTGGTTCGGGAGGTCACTTTGCAATACCGTCACGTTCTGGAGCGGGGAAGGCGTCGATGGTGATGCGTCCTGCTACGAGGGGACGTACATGTCAGTCGGCCGGTCGAGAAGAATATGTGTCCAGTGAATCCCTCGATGAGTGACGGCGGGTGGATCAGATGATCCCGCGAGGACAATTTTGCAAAGAGTGTATTGAGTGAGGAGGGAGATACGGCAAGTTGCTTCGACGGTGCATACAGTGCCATGCGCGATCGTTTCTGGATCTTTGGGGGGTGTTTCGCGCTGAGTGTTTATGGGATAGGTGGTCCACTCTGCGCGGGCGAGGGCAGAATGTGTCCTGGATACCGGGATCGTACTACCTGCACACCAGGAAATACTTTGTTGAACCCCGTAACCAGACATCGGTCAAGTATCGGTAGCTAGCCTCGAGTGGGTGAAGCAAGCATGGACATTGAGAAGAAAGAGGGTACATGCTTGCTCATACCGAACAAGTTTCCAGTAGCATAGTTGGAACAAGTCAATCACGGTCACACTACCCAACTTACAAAACATCAAGTGTGCGTACATTGTCCAGAATGTCGGACAGCAAAACGTTCTCCTGAAACTGTACCGTGACCAAGCTATCAGCCGCGACCCGTCTGTAATCCACTGCACGTCCACCCGTCGACGCCAGTGCGAGTAGCACTGCACCAAATGGCTGTCTGAGACGCGCAACGAGCCGCCGTGCTCGCGTTTCTCTGTCCATTTGAACCAAATGCATAGGAGCAGGCGACGGCCGTGGTTCACGTCCTGGAAGCGCTAAGGAATCGTCGTCTTCTTCGACAGGGAGATCCTCCTCGCCGATTTCATTGGACAAGGACTCTTCACCATCCATACTCGGTGACGGCGGTGGTGCGACGTTCTCGCCTACGATTCCGCCACTTTTTCCCTCGCGCTCTAAGAGGGTATCCAACCAGGGGTGAACAAGATAAAGAGAATGCATCCGAGTGAGGTCATGTCTGGTTTTGATTTTTACCATCCCGAAAGTGAGAGTATCTGCACGATAAACGTGGCCTGAACGTGTCCGATATGGCGAAAGCGGTGGGAGTTGGAAAGCAATGCATGGGAGTTTCATCCGACTTGCTGCGAACCACGGTGCAGGAAGCTCGTTGAGACGGTCGTATAACGTCAGCGCCACATCGATGTCGAATGAAGAAGTGTGCGAGGCCGCGAGAATTTTTTTCCATCTCGGCGTCAGGAAGTGGCGGCGGGAGGTGTGACGATGCTGGCCCATCGAATACAGTGATATTTGCGGGCAGACAACTGTTGAAACTGCCAGACTCCCCTGTCCATGCAAGGATGCTCACATCTCCGGATCCAGTGAGAACATGTGCTAATAGACGTCCTAGTGAATCCTCCCCTTCACCGTATATTGCCGGTAAACCGGTAACCGAGAATATGCCGAGTAATGAGTATGCTGCGTCTTCCACCAGCGTCGTCTGCCGAGTCGAAGCGAGGCACAATTTCTCCCGAATGCTCGTCAGCCCGGGACGAAGTGACATCAATTGATCTGCGGAAACCCCGGTGGCTTCCTCCATCTCCGAGATCACTTTTGGTGATTCTTTGTGGTTCAATAACTCCAGGTTAAGATAAGGAGTCCAATCCTCCGTGTAGAAGTGGATGACCTTGGCAGCAATATATTCCTGAAGCGTCCAGGTACGAGTGTTCCAGATGCTTCTCACGAGAGCACCGAGCTGCGATGAAGAGCGAACGCCACGAAGGAAGACAATCGTTATGGCGGAGCCCTGGTACCACTTGAACATGGCCACCAGAGCTTCTTGAAGAACAAAGTGATCTGATTTATCGATACAACATGTATCGCTCCATGCCCAGTTGAATCCGGCCTTCCGAACGATCTCGCAAAACGCTCGTAGCTTGTCATGAGTCGGAGATTTATCCAGGTGATACACAGCCATGTGTATCACCTGCTGGAACAGAGGCTCGTTCTCTTCCCACTTGTGCGATAGCATGACGTATCGGAAATAGTAGCCCACTTCATGCTCAATCCGGACGTAGTCAATGTGCGTTTTCATCGACAATACAAGTTCATTGAAGATCGGTAGGGATTCGAATGCAGACGTCTGCTCGGATCTATTGTAGAGACGGCCGGTGGACGTGTTGATGAGCACGCGTGGCAACTGACGTATCGTCCATTGAACAATTCTGCGAATTGCGGCTTCTGTGCTAGATGGACTGATACATTGGCCACCATGCTCCAATATCGCTGTCGGGTCCTTGTCGATGATGTCCTGGGAGATGTCGTTCAATTACTTATGGATGATCTGTGGGCAAGGCGGAAGTGCAGTGAGGATGTCGCTTTCCGGGCGAGCGGTAATAAGAAAGCGAATATGGGTGGGAAGGCTGTTGCTCGCAATTTGCTTCGAAAGCGCTTGTAGAAGCTGGTGGCGGCCCGCTTGATCGCTGCTTTCATCGAGGGCGTCGATGACGATGACGAGTGGGCCGAAAAAATGGAGGTGCTGACTAGGTTCACCGATGAGCTTCTCTAGTTGTTCGAATGGCGATGTCGATGTGCGAAGCGCCCGATTGTCCTTCACGACCCCCCAGAGGATGGTCCTGTAATCGGGATCGTGGTCGGCTAGGTCACGTGCGATAGTGCTAAGAAGATTTTTTGGGTTGCGGCCGGCGGTGTTATTCTTTGCGAAGAAATATGATGAGCCCAGCCGCTTTTGATCGTCGTATAACCGAGCAATTGAGTGAGCTACTGTAGACTTTCCCGATCCAGCAACGCCAGTGAGAAGACACACTTGCGAGCCTTCGTTGAGATCAGTAAGTATGTCACAAATCTCGCGCAGCAAGGACTCCCGCGTCCCCGGTAGGCATCCCTTCTCTTGCGCATACCTAGCCCCGAACGCATACGGTATGTCGTTCAGGTCAATGGTTTGCAGGTCCACGGTTTGCAGGTCAATGGTTTTCGCTGTATTCCGGACCCGTGATGATCTGAACACAGTCTTAAGATGTTCGACCTACCAACCTGCCGTGCAACTCGAACTCTTTCCAAGAATGCGACCTTGAGTTTTCGGAACTTGGTCTCGTAGCCCCTGATCTTCAATAAATCGACGTCGGAGATCCTGTGTTTTGACTTGGCGTATTCGGTGATGAAGTATCCACACTCCGCCACCTGCTGGAGCAGAAGCGCGAGAGTCTCCATGTACGGCCCGGTCCCCTTCAAAGACTCGGCATTCTCAACCGACACGAAGACGGTGTACATCAGGGCCACTAGACGAATGATCCGGTCGTCACATTCTTCCGACCTACGAGCACCTGAATGAAACAATATTAGCGATCAACAATAGCATGCACATCGAGCAACATACAGACCTTGCTCGCAATTGATATAGCAGACCAAGCCGTCGACGCATAGGGGTAAATCTGTGGGGGAATCAGACCGTGGGGTCAAGATACTGGACATCAACTTGAAATACCTCTGCATTACTAATCGAAATCCGCATGAACACCTCCATTCTCCGCGACAGAGCTTCCAACACAGTCTCGTGCATCTATATCATGTATACCGACATTAATGTCGACACTGCGAGCGAGTCGTGCGCGCTGACCGTTGTGTTCACCATCTTGGCGGGATCCGTAACTTCATCTTCCTCTGCATTTGCTTCTCCGCATGGCTTAGCAGCCAATGCAAACTTGATCGTAATCCCCGAAAGAACGGGTCCATCGGGAGTATCCTTGCGAAGAGTGGCTTCAAGTACTTTGATCGCAGAGATTGTGTGAGTAGAACATGTCATATACAATGTCTTCATGCCTCCGTGCTTCAATTTTCTCACTACCTCACTGATGGTGTCAGAGTGACAGCCGACCAACTCGGGCTTTCTAACACGGTGCTTCCGGTAAACCTGTACGAGGAGAACGGAACGATCATCACCGTCACTGGACAACATTCAGTCCTATGGTGTCAAGGAATGGAGGTGTACCCACAAATACAACGGGTTTTCCCAAGAAGTGCAGCTCTCAGTTTCTCTTGCGCTATCCGTCAATCGCAGGGTATCGCCTACAGAAAATTCGACGTAGAATTGTCTCGCAATCGAAACTCTGCGCTGCGTTGTATTTTGAAGTCCGATGTCTATACTGTAGTTAATTGTCAAGCAATAAAAGTCTAGTGGTACTCGTTTACCTTTGATGGTGATCGTTTTCGCCCTAGAAGTACGTTCAGCATATTCCCAATGGAGCCCCGGATGTACGTACATGATATTTTGAACTGGGTTTGCTGCATTCATGGCGTTATAGTCCGAGCGGGTGAAATTACGATAGCTGGTGGTAAGAGGACGAAGATGGGACCTGCTAGGCCACGCCGCCGCACGCGGTTGCAATGTAGACTCGTGAGTCGTGACCAGCCTTCCGTCTAAAAGAGGTTGCGTCGATAGGGTGGCCACGAAGCAATTATTCGACTGTTACTGGAGAAGGGTGCCTCCCACCCTTCCCGCTGGCATCTGGCATGTTTTTGGATCCTTTCGGCTGGCCAACTAGGTGTTTTTGTGTACTACCCTTGTTGTCAAAGATTTCGCGCAGAACTGTCACGTGCGGACGGTCTCAGGCAGCGTACACCTTTGGTTCAACCGCCTTCTTCTTACCAGCGACATGCCTTGGCCGGAAAAAGTGATACGCCAGTTTCAAACAATTGTCCCCAATCCTGCTGAGAGTGACTTCCATGGGGCTTATAACAAACTCTTGTACGCCCTCTTCCCCCCTGACACCGATTTCACCGTCGTGCCCCGGTATCTGAAACCTGCCTCCTCGACATCGTCCGATTACATCGTTACTTTTGAAATCCTTTTCGAAAATAGGCCTGTTTTCATCCTGGAGCTGACGAAGCCTGCTGATCTCCGTTTTGTCTCATCGCGCAAAGCAGCTGATGTGCAGATTAGAGAGCGATTGGGAGATTTAGCCGGTCAGTTATGGACGAGGTTGAGGTGCAATTCTTGTAACGAGCTTTGGAATTTAGATCAATGCCCTATTCCTACTCTGCACGCTGTCAGTGCTATGGGAACGCAGCTTTGCTTTTACCATCTGGATACCACCGATGTCGCAGCGGACATCAAGCCGGATAATATCCCTAAACACCCTACCAAGGTGAATGATACTGGACCGATGCAGAGGTGGGATTGTGATATTCTGGATGCAGAGGGACAAGCAAGGTTTCGTGCTGTGGTGGATTCGATAATGGCAGCGTGTAAGAACATTGCCAATCCCTGAACGGCTCATTTGCAGATCATAGTGGGTTTCCTCCATTCTGTTGATGTCTCCTCCTAAACACTACCAGGGTCGTCCCTTTCACCAACGTCCATCAGACATATCTCCATCATCAACGCTCACGTCCATCGCCGCATCCTCATAGATGTCTTCGCCACCATCCACTGCCCCACCGCAAGACATACATGAAACGTGCCCGTCACACGCAAGCTTTCCACGTCCGGTGTAACCACTTCTGCCACGCGCTCACGCAGCGCCGGGAGGCGACTCGAGAGACTGGGCAGATCGAGCACCCCAAGGTCGTGCACGATCGGCAAGTCCCAACGTAGCATGGGGGAGATACTATAAGTGAGGTACGAGCACAGCTTTGTGATCAAGACAAAGGGTGAGCGCAAGAGGTAGCCACAAAAGTGGGGATGAGATTGAGGACGAGTTGCAAATATATGAATAGGAATTCTTACAGGAAGGAGGTTGATCTGGAGACAACGTCTGTACAAGCAGGGAAAAGACATCGTCGTACTTATGTTGAGCTCAATTTGTAAAATTGACGTCATGACAGCAACCTCACTGTGCGGTTTTTGAAAGCTGTTATTAGAACCCAAGAGACCGGCTTCGAAGTTTGGAAGCAACTGTCTGTCAACCTCGAGCACTTCGCATGGTGCGCCATCAATTAAACGTACGTACCAGTAAAGTACGTCGTAGCGAGCAGACGTGGAATAGCGTTCTGCATGTCGACAGCATGGAGCACAGACGTAGTATGATTAAGGAAGCGGGCAGTTCCTTAAGTACATAGTCACAGCTCGAAATCGACTGATGCGAAAATCTTGACCAGCTTTGTAGCTTGACAGTGATATCAAAACATTTCCATTTCCATACAACCGTTCGTCGCTCTCACATCAATCTAGACATCTCAGAAGTAAGACATAAACGTGATGGCTCACTTCACCTCTCAATCGATGTGCGGGCAAAGACGACGTGCAAATCTATTGAACCAGTCGTCGACAGCTTCTAGGTCTAGGTTTGAATATCAGTGGTGAGCCTCTGCAGGCTTTACATCTGCCTCCAAGAATGACAAGAATGCCTCTGCGCCGCCTCCGACTTCCTCTCCCGATAGCCCGGTGTGTTTGACGGCTTCGACATCTGCTTTTGTTGGTTCAGCGGCGTCGTATGCGGCGAGTTCTGCTGCGAGGTCCGCAGGGAGAACCGGAGGCTTGGGTGCGGTAGGTGATGTGAACACTTTCACACTTCCGACGTGGGCATCCTTTGCCTACGAGGTAATCAGAAACCCAAGGCGAATGACAAAGGCGAATACGCACGACGACGGGTGGTTTGTAAGATTTGAGTTCTCTGATGTAGAGGTTCTGGACGAGGTCTAGCGTATGGGGAATATGTCAATGCGATGTTGCATCGGCGAAATGCGGAAAGTATACCCTGCCGCGTAGCTGAGGAAGAAAAGGTGCGTGTACCGCGGGCATTTCGAGACTGTCAAGAACGATGACGACGATGAGCACGATGGCGACGACGACGCGGAAGACTGAACTGACCAGCTGCGTGAGGAGACGGACCGAGGACATGACTGCAAAAGAGAGAACTGTGTGTGACGTGACAGAGAGTGACAGGACCTATTTGGATGTCACACATTCTCTCCGTCTACGCCCCCGACATCCACGATGCTTTCTATTGCTACTCACCGTGTACCAGCCACCATCGCTACCCGTGCCGCTCTCGTGAGGGCGTACACTTCCAGTGCCAGGGATGGCAGCGTTGCGCAAAGCAGAGAGTTTGGGTGGGTGTTTTCATATGTTCTCCTGTGGGTATTGACAATGACAATTCTACAGAAAAAAGGAGAGGGCCCATGAAGGTAGGCC